>WSUE01000309.1:0-40701 GCA_019633535.1 Tulasnella sp. JGI-2019a
AGGGGAATGCTGTAGGATTCCCCATCACAAACACCTTTTTGTAATCTAGTGCTATTCAATCCACTCTCATCTCTTACCTCTCAAAGAACAAGTCACAGTCACCAGTAAGTACCCCTGGTTGGCACCCTCAGCACAGTCATGCATATCAGAGTTTAGCAAGGGGCTAACTCTTTACAAGAAAGGTGAAAGGTAAGAGTGGAGATGGAGGGTGAATGAGAGTGGGCACTGTGGGTGCTCTGAGGTGGGACAATGTCCTGTATTCCTAGGGTGCAGTTGCTGTGGGGCAGCCCTGACAAGGCACATGTGGTATGTATGGTGTATTATGTGGAAAGTGGCATGTTGCTTTTATGAAGACAATGGTGTGTGGAACTGCATTGGGGTGGGAGAGGAAAGTTGTCAGTGAGAGCAGATTGAGTTGGATTTCACAGTGTTCAGCCTCTGCATGCAATGAGGCTACAAGGCATCTGTGTTGCACACAATACCTATAGCACATTGTGAGATAGTGTGCAGCTGTCTCCCTTTCCTGGCATACAGTGTAGAGCAGTGAGTCAGCAAGTGTGAAGCAGTTGAGGTAGTTGGCTAGTGTGATGTGGCCTGAGTGTGGTTGTACTATGATACTGCAGGAGCCTGGTGGAAGTGAGGCCAGCATGTTGAAGGTCTGCAAAGAGGTCCAGGTGCCACAGATGAGGTGGTGGCATTCACCTATACTGGAGGGTTCAGGCAGGATCATGAAATGGGCATTGATGCAAGTGTGGATGGCAGATAGAGAGGCTGGGTACATGGTTGGGTGGTCTGGCCTGAGGAGGGTGGTGGCCTTGGTGTGACCATCTACAATCTCATTCTCCTCCACTCCACTGTGGCCTAGGATCCATCTGACCTGGATGCTGAGGTTGGGGTGGCATCAATGCAGGGCCTGTAGCTGGTTCTGGATGGCAACCATGAGATGCTGGCCTGATTTGGTATGTGGTTGGTGGTCTGCATTGCAGGCAGCTGCTTGGTTGTTGAGGTGGATGATGCACTGAGATGCTGTAACTGGAAGGCAGTCAGCTAAATTGAGGGCAAGTGAGATGCCCACCAGTTCTGCCTCAGACCATGTATATGTTGGGTGTGCCAAGAGCCTCATGGTGCCATATAGGCTCAGCCTTTGTTACCTCTTCAGGACTGAAGACAGTGTTAATTCCTACACTACTCATATACTGGCAATGCTGAGGGGATGAATCCTTATCAACTCACAAGGATTCACTTTCCCTTCACTGCACTGCCAGTATCATATTCCCCTTGTGATAAGTTACATCTTTAACACACAACTATCTGAATGGTGATCAGAGTGGCTTATGAAATACCCTGAAGTCTTTCATCTGATAACAATGTGATACCATGTGATCCCCAGTCTCTGTAACTTAGGGTGTGCACAGCAAGCATTCATAACACTGTTTTCCTCCTAACCACCTCTCCCCATGCAGAAATTCTCCAAGGTTTCTGAGCTAGTTGGGAAGTGTAAGGTTGTAAAGCACAAGTGTCCTTGATGATGGGAGAATTTTGTTGAGGCTCTGGTGCTCATAGAGTGGAGTCTCATTAGGCAGCTTAAAGCAATCCAGGTCATGTCATTTGATTTGTTGATCAGAGGCTCAGCTTTACAATCCAGCCTAGATGGTGATTGTGAATCAACAAAACAAATGTAGCTTAAAGAAACAGTCAAGTCTACAATTGAAGAATACTTTGAGCATAATAATAACCCACATGCTCATGAGCCACAAGCAGAAATGTTAAAGACTGGAATCCTTTGATTTGCTACTGCAAGGATGCTACCCTGGCTGATGAGCTCTCCCCTTAAATCAGTGGGTAACCAGAACATCCTCTTGCTTTCAGAACCCACAACCCACCCCTCCTCCTCAAGTGTGAATATTGAGTTTGAAATCCCTATGCCATCAGGGACCTCTCCAGCTGAGAGTTGAGATTTAGTGGCAAGGTTCCATGTGAAGACCTCATTGTAGCTCTCAGAGATGATGTGCTTGCCATCATCAGAGAAGGTAATATATTTGACAGGATTAGTATGACCCTCCATTGCCTTCCCAATGGCTGCTCCAGTCTTGGCATCCCACAGATGTAGGGTCTTATCATAAGACCCTGAGATGATGGTCATCCCATCAGGAGACACTGCAATGCATGTGACCCCTCTGGTATGACCCTCCATTGCCTTCCCAATGGCTGCTCCAGTCTTGGCATCCCATAGACATAGGGTGCAATCATCAGACCCTGAGATGATGGTCATCCCATCAGGAGCACAGCAACACATCCCGCACCCCCAGAATGTTTTGTTGCAGTCCACAGAGTTTGTGACCAATCCTCTGCCCGTCCGCGGACTGCACTTACACTACCTTGAGCTAAATGCCCATATTGATGTGATAGCTCAGTTGCTGAAGGTACAAGCACTAAAGCGGAATAGTAAATATGAAGGGAGCATGCAATCATCGGCTCCATGAATGCCATGATGAATCGTTGTAAATCATAGAAGATCTCGGCAATCCACCCATTCAATTTACTCGATGCAATTGCAACTGGGGATGGGGGACTGAGTGGAGTATGCACAATGGTGGTTGGTGATGGTGCACGGGTGAAAGCCCCTCGGAAGAATCGTTTCACCTTGGCTCGTTTCCCGAGAACTGAGGGCTTTGCTACGCTGTCGGATGGATACACTGAAGTGATCGGATGAGTTGGCAGGTTGTTGAGCGAATGAGAGACTGGCGCTGCCTTTGAGGAGGGTCGTGATGTAAGCGGATGGAGATGAAGACCGACCTGAGCAGGAAATGCTAAGTGATTCCGCACACGGTAGGATGATACCATGTTGCTTTACCTTCAGCCAAGATTCTATCAGTGAGGCCATTCCAACCGCCTCGTGCACCCTGCCCATCAAACTAAGTCCCTCTATCCAATACATCAACCTCACATCGGCAAACTCTTCCACCAAATCCCAGACCCCCGCACTCTCAGCGGGCGTTTGTGAAACGTGCATCGACATTTGAGTACACGCGTACTGCAAGCCGGGAGACAAATTGTCTCTGATTCGTTGTTCAAGATCCTCAACCTCGGAATTCAACAGCGATGGGTCAAGGTCACACATGTTGCGCTTCAGGTCTCGCATCCGGCGCAAGCACCCGATGGCGAGCTGTTCATGTTGCTCCCTGAGATCGAGCAGGAACCGAGGCTCACAGCGAGATTTGTCAGTCAAATAGTCAACGAAGGAGGTATGGATGAAGCGAATAGGTTGCGCATCTCGCGCCACCTCCGACGTTTCGACGTCAGGGACTATCAGTACGGCTTGTAAATATGATAGGACGGTGCCTCGAACGCGATGAGCAAATTCGATATGCTGGGCTCCGTCAGGAGAGAGGAGGGACGCAAGAGCGTGGATGTTGATCGGCACTCGTGCGACGATGAGGGCGCCTAAGACGTTCCGGAAGAGTGTTAGGAGGTCCCTATGAGACCTTACGGGGCATGCTCGGTTGAGGATCTGCGCGTAGATGTCGTCTAGACGAATCCTATCCTTCGACGACAGTATACCCTCAAGCTGTGCCTCAGGATCGCGAAAGTTCGAATCGGCTAGCATCCCGGCGACAGTCGTCGCACAGATGAACAAACCCTGCGTTTTGTAGACAAGAGCTCGTCGTCTCTCATCTCCTGGCCAGTTCGATGGCTGCGCTACCCAACGCCCCACCATATCCGGTAACTCCTCCTTGAAGTACAGTGAGATGTCGTCTTCTACCCGCTCGACCTTCTCATCGATCAGGGAGAGGATCTCTACCTGCAACTTTAGGGGGTCAGACTCATAGCATCGCTGCAGGTGAGGTTCGCCTCGGCTCGTGATGAAGAGCTTGACTTGATCGGGCAGTCTACCGAGGAGCTTTCTACCAAGGAGCTTGCCGAAGAGGCGAAGAAGCGTGGTGGCGTAGACGTCGTCGCATTCATCCAACGCGTCTAGGATGATGACAAGTGTCGGGGAGGCACTGTCAAGGGTTCCAAAGGTCCTTGGATCAGCTTCTGAAACTGATTCTCTGGGGACATCTGCATGATATCGAGTCCATCTTCCACAGCCGATTCGATCGCTGACGCGATATTCGACCGAAGCCTCCGATCTCCCCAGCGTGCGAGCTGTCGAGCGAGTATTAGGATCGCGCCTTTGTTCCGAACCTGCTCGTCGCGTGTGAAGTGAAACACCGCACCCAGGCGCTGGGACTCCCTCTCTCGATTCGCAATGCTCGACGCGATGGCCGACTTACCGGTGCCCGCCTGGCCGAGAAGTAAGTAGCAGTGCTTACTGCCACTCGACGTATCATCTATCCACTCTTTGATCCCTCCCAGAACGTGCTCCCGTGTTCCAACGAGGCAAGGGGGTTTCTTGGCCGCACCCGAGTCTACAGCACCGAGCTTGCTAATGAGACTATTGTTCGCTAACCGGGATATGAGCGTCAGCCACAGATGATAGCCGTTAGAAGAAAAAAACAAACCCGCACCCTGAAGGAGTAATTATCATCAGAAACCGCGCCCGATGAATGTCGCCACCCTTCACTCACAATCCGTTCCTGACGGGTCATATCCGGTTGTCGAATCATAAGGAGTTGTTGCTGAGTCCGCTGTTCAGCCGCCATGTGGTCACGTTCCTTGTTTTGGACATTTCGTCAGCGTTTGGGAGTGCTCAATTTGTACGTCTGTGCTTACCGCTTGGTCCTGGATTGCGATACGTTGGTCTTGATTCATCTGACGTTGGTCCTGGTTCATCTGACGCTGATCCTGGTTCATCTGACGCTGGTCTTCAAACATGCAGCTCTGGTCTTGACGCATGACGTCGACGTCGTGTCCCACTGCTACGACAATCTCCAGCTGCGAGAACAGCAAGTCTTGAGGAGTGGATCATACTATATGATATGTCGGTGACCTACCTGAAGCCGATTGATCGCGTCGTCTACATTCTGCTTCATGGTCGCCAGCTTCGAGGCATCAGCAGCGTAGCTGAGCACCCTTCTGCCCAGCCTTCGCGCTATGAGAATTTGCATGTCTTCTTCGATCTTCTCGAGAACTCTATTGCAAATGCGTCGTCTTAGCCTTGATCAACAATGTCAACATCTTTAACCCACCCTTGAAACTCTTGAAGCCGCTTCTTCGTGTCCGGGCTCCTCTCGAGTTCGCCCGCCGGTTTGTTCTCGAACGGGCGCATGGCCGTCTCAGTCACGTTTGCAATGTAGAGCGCCAACGTCTTGGCATCCTCTACATTGCCTTTTACAGCCTAATAATCAATGAGTGAGTTGAGAGTGTCCGCTCATTCCCACCAGCAACTCACGTCTACGATCTCGATGATTTGGAGGGCAATATCGGGGATCGCAGTCACGGCAGACTTGAAAGGGTCAGGAATGGGCGAAGCCTTAAGCGCTGTAGAAAGAAGCTTGAGCCCTTGCTTGGCAATTTCCATGGAAATGACAATATTGATGTGTTATGAATGGTAGTTGATCGTGGTCGATGGTGGTTGAAGGGGATGCAATATGCAACGAGGCTCCACGAGGCAACTTCGGGACGCGCCGCTCCGACATGCCGAAAATCGCCCATTCAGAAACATGTCTTGGATCAGGCACGTACACCTAGCATTATAGACAGAGACGAAGTTTCGAGATTGGGAATAGGTGCCGTACATCATCACACTCCGTCAACACCCTGAAAGACGAGCGCTTAAAGATGGCGCTAAGGCGCGAAAAGGGTGGCGAAGATTGCAAGCTTGACATACGAATTAATGATCTATCCAATCTCAATCACAGACGTCGATAAAGCTCAGCTTCTTTGCAGTAGGTCCAATATATATCCACGGGAGGTCTTGCCTCTTGAATCCTGCCTCAGAGAAGGGTTTATTGGTGAAACCAATTGATGGCTTCCCGTTTTGCAGTAGATGTGGTATCGGTGCGTTCAACCCCTGCGAGGATTCTTCGATCCGAATCCTCATTGACGCCTCTATGGTTTTATTCGTGACTCATATCAAGAGCTTGATTGAAAGGTTGAAAGGGGATACTCATGCGAGCGTCGGCCTGCATCTTCGTGGCTGACCTTGACTAGGAAAGCTTGCATGCAGAGTATATCCACGCCCATGGTGCAAGGCCACATTGAACCCTTAAACAGAAGAAAGTCTCAAGACTCGCAAACGTACTACTGAGCATCGACATTTTCCTCGAGTCTCCTATTTCATGGGTCCCCAACGCCGGGCCTCCTCGGTCACGTCAATGAGCGTTTAGGGTTATCTAGGCTGGCCCGAGTAGGATCGCTCAGTAAATGGCTTCAGCCTTAGCCGAGGACTCCAAGTATGTATCTAGCTCAAGAGTGATAGCTGCCTCAACATTGGATACCGGCAGGAGAACTTCGATCGCCCCATCAGCTACCAGAGCACTCGATCGCCCTCATCGAGTTATGCTCTTCATTGAGGATACAGATACGGCTTACTGAACGAGAAAGGGAGTTGATCCTAAGGTAGCCATCCGACATCGCAGACAAGACCCCCGACTCTCATATCGCTCAGCAGCTCTGGGACACCTTGACTAGGCTCTAGATGATCATACCCATTACAGATGTAATGCGCTCAATATAGAAGAGAAGAGCAGACTTGATGTTACCAAAGTGCGTTGGCGCCTTCGCCTCATCTTGTCGTCTTACATCTTACGCTGGGCTCTCGCAGATCGTGAACATGACCACACTTCTTTGCCCTCCACCCATCTTTCCTTCATCTCCTATGACCGTTCCATTTTCTCATCCAAAGTACGATTGCATGCACGCCCTATATCCGATTATCGGGAAGCGGATTACGAACGATGGATCGTTATATTCTGGAAATAATTAGAAGCCTAATATTCATTCTTCTCGGGGGCTACCAAAAAGGTTTGCAAATCGATCCCAGACATTGCACTTCACAGGAAAGCGATCTCGAACGAGAGCACCTAGAGATTATTTGCGTCGACAGTGCATCGCATTTTATATTACATTCACACCATCCCTTCACGTGGCACATTTCCAAGGTATCATAGCCAAGGCGAACACTCAGAGGGAGGAGCATGCCAAATGTTTATGTTGTCACCGGATTTGGTTGCTTTATGGAGCCAAAAACGAAAACCATCGGTCAGCCAGTGTGTCGTCCGAAGCGTTTGGAGACTCACATAACCCGTCGCCTTGAAGTCGTATTTGATTCCTAACTTTCCCAACTTGGCCGCTCTGCTATTCTGTCTCTTGAATAGCCTTGCCTCCGCCCTCTTCTGTTGCTCCTTTGTCCGATCCTTCAACGGGAAAAAGATGACCGCATCAGTGATGGTTTACGTCGGATCCGCGTAGCCTCACCCACCTTGTTATGTGTGACCCTAGCGATTCGATCGTGGGGGATCTTCTTATACTTTCGATTCGCGCCGACCCATAGCGTAGGATGTATCCGATCCTTTGGTACGACTTTACATTTTAGGATGTGTCCATGTAAGAGGTAGTTGTCCATCGTGTCGGCGACGATCTCCGCCACAGCGGCGGAATCGAATTCGATGAAGGCGTAGTGTTTGGATCGACCTGTCTATCATCAATCCACCCCGTTAATTAGCTCTTTGTTTACATATAACGACGCTATGGGGATGAACCTTTTTGTTTCTGGAGAGTCGCAATCGCGTGATGTCCCCGAATTGTGAGAAGTAGCCGCGCATTTGATCTTCGTAGAATCCGTGCGGGATATGTCCCACGTGGATGACGCCTCGAGCTTCGGACTAGGAATCAAGTAGTCCGTCACAATCAAAGTCAATTTGTCTGTCTTAGAGGATCGACCTGGCACGCTTTACTCACAGGTCGTCTCTTCGCCTCCGCCAACCGCTTCCTCACTGTTTCGTCATCCTTTGCTATCGTAGGTAGCGTCCCGATATCAATCGGTGGGTGTTTATCCACCTCTTCGTCATCGTCCTCTGAAGAATCGTCGCCCTCGTCTCCTGAAAAGCCCTTGAGATGAAGCGCCTCTTGCTCTTCGTCGTCCAACTCTGGGTCTTCCTCCACTACCACCACCGGCTTCTTCGCCTTTGGCTTCTTCAAAGCGGATTTGAGGGATAGTATGGCTGGGGTAGGAGCGGAAGTCGATGCGTCCGAAGGAGTATGATGGGATGATGCGGTGGGCTTGGCGGGTTTAGCCTTGAAGGACACCCCCCTCTTGGATTTTGAAGTTGGAGAGGCAGATGTTGAGGTCGATACTTTAGGAGCTTTCGGCATGGTTGACTGAGGTAGCTTGGATATTTTAGACTTGCCCGAGGTCAGGATTGAAATTTACAAGGGGCTTCAATTGTTCCCACCCCTATTCCGTGACTGATCCGGGGATGTTTGCTTCGTCATGCATTCAACGACAAAACATAACTCTTGCAGGATACGGCAAGTTTGCTCATTGTCTTCTGCAATGACCGCTGATTGATAGGGGTAAATCCATACGCACCGTCCCGAATAAATCCAATTGGGCACATCGCCCACCCATGTCCGCCTTTGGAGCCGACTCAGTTCAACTGTCCTTCTCATCTCAGAATACTGCCAGCGGGACCTATAACATTCCCATGTACGATAGGTGCCTTTCTCCGCTTGCCTCGCATACAATCGTAGCCACAGCTCAGTCCGATGGACCTTACCCCACGGGGCCATATCTGGCGATCACTCTGGCTGCTCAAAGGCGCCGAAGATAGCAATACGTTCGGAGGTAAACTAGATGTCAGTCCATGAAAGATTACCTTGACGGAGGCCAACGCTTCCGAAGGGTTAGCGGGGTGGGAGTTACGAGGGATGGGTACGAGGGGCTCGTTGAACCAACAGCTGGAAGGCGGTTTCGAGGCGGTGTATAAGAAGGATGTATAGCATCTCAGCCATGATTCAACCATTTTAGGTCAGCCGATGAGTTCCCCCTCGTTGAAGTTGGAGTTGGGACACTGGACGCATCGACAGAATGGGGGGGAGCGGTAAAGGCGAACACGTCTCGAGTAAGGGAGGCGTTACGCATGACGGTGCCGTAGTCCGCTTGTTTACTATAAGGGTAAGGATAAACGTCCGAGGAAAGTAAAGCAAGAGGTCAGCTTTGATACTGCTTTAGGGAAACATATTGGACATAGGGTGCTTGTTGCCAGGAAGGATGAACCAAGAGGATCGCTTCATATGCGACCTTGTGACTAATGGCTCTGGCGGCTGAACCATAGGCACTGCTTTAGCTCTCTCAAGTGTTACTCTCCCGCTTCGACTCGACCTATTGGGGTTCGCAGCATTCGTCAAATGTCCTCGTTTTGCAGAAATGCCTCTAGTAGCAGGGTAAACAGAGGACCCATCTTGACCCTCAAAGGAGGACCACTGATGAGTCGGTAACGATGGAGAGGGTTGGCTGGAGGCCGCAGCGAACTCAGAGTACGATGAGGATGGACGAACTGAAGACAGAGAGCCCCGGCCGGGCTTGTGGCACAGTACTGTCGGCTTCCCAATTGCAGATAGTATCAGAGATTCTAGCGAGCTGACAGATGGCCGATCACCTTGGTTGAACTTATATGCTCATCCAACCTCAAAACAAAGGCATTGTGCGCCTACCAACGCGTAAGAACATCTTGAGCGTATTCGATGATTATGACGTCAGTCCATGTAGTACTGGCTATGGGGTTGGATGAGTTGTCCTTGGCCCACTTGGCAATCTTAACAGGTGGTATTTATAGGTTGTGGGCAATGAAATGATCGAATCGAAATGTTAGACTATAAAACCGGGATGTCCGTAGAGGGTTCAAGGGATCTCTTAAGACCACCATCTTCTTCTTCTTCTTACACTTCCTCATCGCCCTTAACGAGTAAACCAACGCTTAACAAAGCTCAAACGTACTCAATACATCGACGATGATGAACGCCTTGACGAGCATGATGACAGCCCTGACGACGATGGGCATAGTGATGGAGGGAGTCGCGTCGGTGACGGCTCTCATCCTCGGAGGTTGGGTAGCTCTGACGACTGCCAAGCACTTCTGCATCGCTCCTATTTCTTTTTCCATTATGCTTGCGTTGGTTGCTAACCTTTTGATACCTCTCAGCACGATTTGCGAGGTGATTTCGATTTTGCTCAACGTTGTGTTGGATATGTTGCTGGTCGCCCCCGTCACCCAGCAGGCCCTTGACGCGCCCCGTCTCGTGCTCACGGATGAAGAGTGTCTAGAGGTAAGTTGACGTATCCCACTGACGTGTCCTACTTGCTCAGTTGTACATATTTGATAGGTTCTGGTCGATGCGCCTATGACGATCCTCACTGTCCATGCTCTGGTCTCCCCGGCCGTCAACGCTGAGCCATTAAACTTTAGCGATACAATCACTAGTGTGAACGCCTCAGATGAAGCAACAACGGCGGTGACGAGTGAAGTACGTGACCACGCATCTCGCCGTTGGTGTGCTCGATCTCGCTCACCTATATCCATGTGCAGGATGCGCCTGATATCAATGTCCAGAGCACTCCCCCAGCGAAGGAGTGCAAGGGTCTTCTTCAAAGTCTCATGGAGTATAATATGTACTACAAACAGTTTTGGTACCTGCCCGAAGTGAGTGGCTTGCGCCCTTTCTCCGGTCGTCGTCGTCTTTGCTCAACCCCTGTTCCTACTGCATAGCCCGATATCGATGGCGACCTTCAACTCGATTTGAAGAGCACCGTTATTGAGATCGAATCTCCAGTACACACGATCATCAAGCCGGCTTTTGAGCCCAGTCGAATCGCCGTTTTCGATCCGTCTGGCACTCTTTCAGTTGTGTACCGAAAGATACGTCAAATTCCTGTCTCTCAGCTTGGTGCTTGGTCGATCGTGCCGGCCGATCTGGATAACATGGAAGACAACCCGACCCCCACACTGGATGCTGCTCATTCGATTACCAATAACCCGCTCTTGTTGCCACAGGAGATGACGTGGGGTGAAGATGATGGCTTCCTTGATGAATCACTAGACTTTGGGGACGGCATAGCTGCGAGTTCGACGGTTGACGCGAATGCTTTGATGGAACAGGAGCGTACCGCGCTCAGCCCTCCTCCGAGATTGGAAGAAGCTCTCGCTAATATCGATCAAGATGATTCATTCGAG
Source organism: Tulasnella sp. JGI-2019a (assembly GCA_019633535.1). Lineage (NCBI taxonomy): Eukaryota > Fungi > Basidiomycota > Agaricomycetes > Cantharellales > Tulasnellaceae > Tulasnella sp. JGI-2019a. The sequence continues at coordinate 11,118 of WSUE01000309.1, forward strand.
ACTGAATTCAACGTGTCGAGCATCATCGCTCCGGCTGAGTCAGAGGTACGTCGTCCTCAAAACGTTGAGGATATGCGATCTGCCTGACCCTCGTGCCACCTATAGTTCGCTCCTCCCGAGGTCTCCTTTAATTTCATCAACGCTGCAGTGGGGGTTGAGCTGCCCGATTACACCGTTGTGAAGCCAGCGCACCGATCCAAAAGGACCGCAGCCGTTCACGATTCCCTCTCATCCCTCTCTCCACCCCCAATCTTCGCCTCCCTCGATAACCTCCTTGCGGACGATTCATTTGCCTTCGAAATTCAGTCATTGTCCCCGCCGCCGATATTCTCGTCTTCCTTCAGCAACGTGGATGATGACGAGGATGAATCGAGTGCGCTCAAGGATTTTGGTTGCGAGACATTCCTATCATGGGCGTCTAGGTCGAGTGACGAAGAAGATACAAGCAGTGACGAGTCCGCGGTTTCGTCATTGTCCCCGCCACCGAAATTCGAAGACCTTATGGGCGAGGACGACGAGGACGAGGACGATGGAGAGTATTCCATGTTTCTCTCTACCTTTGTGTCCTCAGCTTGAGGTTGGAGTGGTCTTCGGGATGATGCATTGACCGAAAACTTGAAGATGGGAAAGGCAGCCTACGGGACAGTACTACAGCTTACTAACCACAGAAGAGCGGGGAGGTTTTGAATACTTACCAATGTTTTAGGCTAGCCCATACGAACTCGTTCACTGGGAGAGGTCGCGATTTACCACGACGGGAAGTCGGTTGGAGAATATCTTCACCCACCGCCGCTTTGTACTCCCACTAGCCGAGCGACCACTGCTCATATCTCGACTGAAACTCACTCTGGTGTTCACGTCGGTGAGTATCTCGAACTTTACCTTCCGCCAGAATGTTCGTTGACTCTGTGTTCTTCTAGAACGCCACTTGCCGAGAACAGGGAATTCCTCTAGGGACGTTACTCTTTTTCATTATCGCGGGCTCTCGATATCTCACTCCAGCTTCCTTCTAGAGCACCATGGTCCCATTGGATTAATAGAACCTGCCTAGCGAAGCTAGTCGACCCCGATTGAAGTTCTAAATGCGTGGTGTCTCCTTTCGTCCTTTCTGGGCAATCCCAATGCCAGATGATCTCTCCCTCTCCCCTCCTGCGTCTATGTTTGGTGTATCCCCGTTGCTACATCTCTCCCCACCTCGCATCGTGATAATACGCACAAAGTCTCGCAGGCACGATATTCTTCTAACATCCTCGCAAAGAATCAGAGTACCACGCCTGTGAGCCTTTCTGCGCATTTCACGATGACTTTGTTCCGCTGTATCTTAGTTTCCACCTGGAATTCATGTGCCACGACCATTGTTTCAGCTCGTTGGATTGGTTGCTCATATCCTTGATTGGAATATAGAGGGCCGACCTCGAGTGTATGGCCGTAATCATACCCTTGCTGCGTCTGAATTCGAGATTCGCTTTGTTTTCTGTGTCTACATCCTGCGATGTTCAAGCGGTCGATGTGCATACCTTATCCAGCTCTTGGGTCGTTTTGCATGGGTCATTGTAACCCGGGTTCTTGACAGTCTGGTTGAGGCAGAATCTTAGCTTGGCTCTGAGGATTTGTTGCCATTCCCTTTCCGTCCCAAAATCACGCTTCTTCCTCCGGCATGTTTAACGTAGAGGGCCTAAATGACAGTGTTTTGGGTATCTGATTCGTGGGACTAGGTTCCCTTTTCTGACACTTTGATTTTGCTTCCGACACGCAGCAGACTATGAAGCCCATCCCCTGGAATCTTCTACGCCGAAATTAGTCGGATCCCTTGCTGCGATGGCGCAGGCGTGAATAAAACTCGACTATGATACAGTACATTCGGCCAAACCCTCATAAACTCGTAACGGTCCTAATAGAGAGATCACGGAGTATTTTGGATCGTCCTTTGTCGATGGGCTTAACGGCCTCAAACGCTTTTGTGATGGTCGCACTACTCGCATCGTCCGTCCAAATAACTTTATGGGCATGTTTATTCGCGTCGAGTTGAACCTTGATAGTTGCCCAGCTGAAGCGTGCAATGGATGGATAGCCAAACGTTGGATCGAGCGCGGCGTGAATCCAAGCCTTTGTTTTTGGGTCGGAGGGATAACCGCTTCCGTAATCCGTCGTCGGCCAGGGATGGGATGATATGGGATCGTCAGACGATCCTTCCATCACTGTATCATCCTCGACTCGTGATTCGTGCTTTTGACAGCCTTCCTCCCATACCCATCCGTCTAGCCACGCATCTCTCGTAGTTTTGGCTGCGATACTTGCGGCCCCGACAATCTTGAACTTCGAATCTGCCTTGGCGCATACTGTGATATCTGGGATGGTTGGGAACTTCTCCCGTAGCGCCTTCTCCCATACCGCGATTGGACCCAGCGCGTCCACATAGAGCTCGGAGATGTCGATTCCTTTGTCAAGTACGGCTTGAATGAGATGGATGGTGGCATTCTCGGACTGGATATTTAGATTGGTTGGTGGCCGACGAAGCATGTCCGCCGACAGATCTTGTGGGCTAGCAATGTGTCGGAATGAACGCTTTAGGTCATGCCAACAATAACATCAGAGATACGTACCTAATGACGCGTACGGCCCATCCCAGGTTATCTGGTTCAGAAGACAGTGTTTGCAGGAGGTTCGATCGAATCTCCGCTGTCAATTGCTTCGAGTCTGTCACATTCGAATGCATACCATAGTCAGTCGTTTTAGGCGTCCTATTCTTGAAGGACATGTTGGTAATCATTGCACCTACCATTGAATCCCATCTCTTCCAAATCTTCTTTGAACTCGACGGGACAAAACGCAACACCGTAGACTAAGGGGCCGAGGACTGGACCCCTTCCCGCTTCATCCACACCCATAATATACTTGCCCGATGTCGTAGGGCATTTAGAGATGTAGGTATACGATGACCGAAGCGGTGTTGACGCGTCTTCCGGGAGAGATTCGATTGGGTGGGACATGATTGTTGACGCGACTCGCGTGGCAAGCGTCGAATGTTCAGCTGGTACTATCATCTCGCACGTGACATCCCACCAAGCGTCTCACATTCTCCAACAAGATCACGTCATTGGAAAGAGTTAAGAATACAAGAGCGCGACTACGCGAGTGCAATAGAAAAGAAAGCAGCAACCAATATGGTATCCCCAATTCAAGCCTGTCAACGCTGACGTCAGAAAACGCAAGCTATCATTAAGTTAGAACAACAAGGGCTTACCATGTATACATATGACTTCTTGTCCTCTCCACGATTCAAATACTCTCTTTCAATGAGAGCTTCAATCCGTTTCTTGATCTGGAGTGGTGACGGCTGGAAACGGCTGGCGAGTTGTCTTGTCACCTCGTTGATCAGCTCATTATGAGATAAGGTCTTCCGATCCTTCATTATCCGCACAACACACGCCTATAATAATGATGCATCATAAAGTTAGGGAATAGGTTTCGATCACATAGCGAAGAATACGGCCTACCTCGATCTGATGCTTTCTCTCCTCGTCCACTTTCTCCATCGTCTCCTTCCGCTGCTCGACGCTTTCAACCTTTGCTGTCACTGTGGCGATTTTGATGCGCTGCATTGGCGAAGTAAACTCGTAGTTGAACGAAAAAGAATCGTCATCTAGCACTTCTCGACCTGGAGGATGCTTCTTCAGGACTTTGAACCTCGCGCACGCGAGTGATTGTAATGTGCGTTTCAGCTCCAAGTCATCTATCGCTGTGGCCTGCCTCAGCTCCTATAAGTCCAACGATGTTGTGAGATTGTATCTCAGAGAGATAGACATAAATAGCACGCACATCGTAGGTTATAATATCGCCTTCTGCAACATTCTCGAACAGGAGGAGCACCACTACTCCGTACGTGGACACGTTCAATTCATGCATCTTGGCCTTGAACTGGACCCGAACATCCGCATTCCCCATATTAGGTTGCCAGGTCAGCCTCCTCCCGCTATGCCGCGAGAGATAGAACCGCTCGTATATCTTGCAAGCCGCAGTAAGCTCGGGTGAAAGTGTACAAGATGGGGCTGCGAGTGTCATCGGCCAGAATGTGGACGTGAGGACGCTAACGGTGAGGTCCAAGTCTGGCGGCACCTACAATACAACACCTCCTGTAAACACCTCGCCCACCATCACTCGTTGAAAGAAAATAACTCGCCACATGAGGTTTCAAGATATGTTCACGATACCCGCCCATGTGATCATTCGAAATTCGCATGTCATTGAACATCCCTTCCAATTTCTGGGTGAACTGGAAACCACATTCGATCTTGAGTTTGGCTAGCATGCCGCGCTCAGCGTCGTCTGATATCGATCGGCCCTGTAATAGCCGCTTGGCTAGATGTGATTTGTAGTATCTCTCGAAGACGTCTCGCTCGTCGACGAATCGGAAGACAGTGATAGTTTTTTCGAGTACCATATCAACTTCTTGATCTGATTTCTGAGTAAGTTTGGAAGATCAGCATCGATTGAGTCCCACTAGGGACATTTCCAACGTACCCCTTTGAGACCTTTACGAAGGTTTTCGTCAATGAAGAGGGAGATATATTCGGGGGACTTCTTGTTACTGTTAATGAAGGATCGGAAGGCCTAATCGAAGTTAGTTGTACCCTTTGAACAAACAACTCAAGCGTGACCCTACCTCATTGATTGTGGTCTGCACAGCTATGTCATCCGCGAAGCAGGCTTTCAACAGCTTTTCAAACCGATCCTTCAAGTCAAGGACGTTCTGAACCCATAACAACGCGACTTCCACAGATCGCGACGCCGCTGTTGTTTTTGTTGATGGCCCGGCTTTCTTCTTCCCCTTCCCTTTCGCATCTTCGATGGGCTCCTCTGCCTCACCATCGTTCTCCGCCTCGCCTTCTCCCGGTGCTTCGACAGCATTTACCTCCTTGCCTCTACGAAGGATGATCTCCTTCAGAGCCTTCTTTAGGACGGGCAAACCGTTCGGCACAGTGATGAAGAGCCGGTACATTCGTTGGAGGTCTGTGACTTTGTCCGCGTCGATCATCGCATCAAGGCTGGAGGATGGCATGTATATAATGGTTTCGAGGTGAGGAGTAAGGAGGTGATTCTCCAAGGTACTAAGAAGGGGGGCTTCAGTTTGGGAGGCGAGGTAGTATTGTGTCCGTGATCGTTCGGACTGGAACCTCTCTTCCACCTGATTGAAAGACGCCATTTAAGCCCAGTGAGTGTGAAGTAGTATGCGTGACATACCCTCCGTAGATAATCCGGCGCGTCGCACGTCGCGATCAGCCTATCTCCTTCAGCTTTATAAAACGCCTCGCTTTCCTTCAGGAATACAGGTTCAAACTCCTTCTTGTATATCGTTACCGAATCGTTTACGTCCTGCACCTCCATGAGGACTTCCACGCATCCTTTCACAGCTGATCTGTTGATTGTATATCCGTCACGTTCGACCTGTATTTGAGCGAGTAGTGTATCGATAAGGTAAGTCCTGATAGGATAAACAGGAGAGCGAATAATTCGTTCGACGAAGAGTTGTAATCCTTGGTCGAATATTGGTGGGACTCGTGCAGTGGTGCTGTAGGTCTTGTCCTAGGGAACAGCGGCTTCAAACTAAGCAAGTCATGGTCATTTATCATAGTGATCCACGTACCATGTATTTTAGGAGATCCCGCAGCTTCCCCATACTTCCGATATGGTCGTCCCAGACCTCACGGATCGCCTTCAACAGCCTCTCCCCTTCTTGCGCCTTCTGTACATTCTCTCCCGCTCCTACAACAACCGCGCTTGAGGGAAACGCAGGAACGATCGTCTCTTTGGCTAATTTATCGAGATTTGCGACCACAAGTCCGCACACACCCTGATACAGCACGTCCGCCTGACGGTATAGGCACATGTTGTAAGCATACCGGTAATTCTCCTCAAACGACAGGTTGTATGCGCGATGATTGTGAATCTCGGCGATGGATTGCGATAGTGCATCCCAAAGCTCGGTAGATTTGGTGTCTGGAACTAGCTAAGGCCAAAAGAGAGGAAATTATGAAGGGGCTTTCTTTCGCGGGTGGGCGCGTCGTCTCGCCCCTTACGGTGTGGTTGTACACTTACTTGACGTGGAGGTTTCTGCGATGAATGAGCTCAGTAAGAACGCGAATAGTATCGAAAGCATACACGACTATGCGACTTACTATCTTTCCTTTCGTACGTCGGGCAGCTTGCACTGCTTCAGGACTGCCATAAGGGGTCATGGTCGAATATAAAATGGCCAACTGCACTGACCATTGGACATGATAACGACTTGAACGTAAAGACACAAAGGTTTGAGCTCAACCCGAAATCCAAGACACTGGTCTCGCAAAAGACGATGGCTAAAGAGAGATAAATCGGTGTACGAGACGAGGGTGGAGATGAGCGAGCGGCGTGCCTGGCAATCACGGCATCTCGAGCAAGGAAAGCCCCAACAGCGTACACAAGCTTTGATCATTCAATTGCAAGAGAGACACCAAATATCAAGACCAAGGTGACTTAAAGAAGCGAAAAATTCAAGGGCAAGCACTTCATCATGGCACTTCTTCAATCCGAGACTCCTCAAGCACGTTAGTCACTTCCTCTACTGCGGCGTGACCACTCCCCCCGGATTTGTTGAGGAATCCTGTAGCCGACTATCAACAAGAAGTCAAAGGCATTGGCGTGAGATCTATACTAACCTTTGAACTTCTTCAAGCCCTTCGAAGTAGCAGCTTTGTCTGCGGCTTTCGCTGCCGCAAGCTCTCTCTTTACTTCGGCGTCTAAGGTGACGAGGGGATTAGCGCATTACGGTGGTATGTAATATCGAGATCTCTACCCTCTGGATCTTGCTTCTCTAAAGTCTGGAAGAGCTCGACTGCTTTCTCCGTAAAGCCTTGGCCCAGAAGACCCTTGCCTTTCCGTAGTAACGCTTTCTTATTCTCTGGGGACTTCTTCAGAATCTGTCGAGGGAACCAGTTTAGTGACAGTGATGAAGAGGATCATGAAATCAGCCTAACCTGATTCGCAGTCTCAACAGCCCGTTTCCAATTCTCATTTTTGATATGGCATGCTTCGTGGCAGGGCTTCAGAATCAAGAGACAAAACGTGCATACTACTAAGATTGACTCACCGCAGATGTTCGATTGGAGCTTCTCTAGCAAAACGTCCGCCTGTTGATCATCACCTCACAATTAGCTCTTTTAGCTGTGGTTACTATGATAATAACAAACCTCGGTCTTGGGACTCTTCCCATCCTCCGTTTTGGCTGATTGGTCTATCGCACTGTTGTCTATATATCAGATTTCGACGCGTTGATGGGCGCCTAAGGGCAAGGGTTCCGCCACTGACCCGAGGACCGACTTGTCTATTCCTTGAACATACATCATGGCCTAAGTGATCAAATGGACATGCATCAATGAAAACCACGCATGAACGCCAACCGCAGAAATTAATACCTACCTCATGATATTGCCTCAGCGCTGTCAGAAACAAGGTCGAAACATTGAATACGTGACATACACAAGTCAAAGACCTAGCAATCAATGAAAACTTACCAGCTTTGGTATCACCCTCTTTGAAGGACTTATCACCAGCCTCTTTCTTCTCCCTTCCAATCTTCATCTTAGCCTCTGTCTCTTCCTTCTTCACCGAACTCGCAACTGTTTCCGGAGGTTGTTCTGAAACGGCTTCCATCTGCTTTCAAGATTCTAGATAAGGTAGCAAAAGCCTAGGAATACGTTGAACCTGAAGGGGAGAGACGTGAAAATGGGCGAAATAGCTTCTCTAGTCCAAGTTCAAATCTGATTGACCTGCTTTTGTCGGTTGATGTTGGTTTTGGGAGGATTGGAATCTTGACGGTCTACTATTCTTCCCACCCAGCATCGACAAAGCCTTTCCTATAGCCCTGTCTCTCTCGCCACTGCTATAATACACCTTCTCATAAGCTCTAAGGACAAGCGTTTCAATGGCGGTATTGTCTAATGTCCTAGGGTTTGCGGCGTTCGGAGTCGGCACACGAATGTTCCAGCTTGGACTTCAAAAGCGGCCACTCACTGCTGGTCAGTCATCGCTTGCTTTCGTACATTCACTCCACGGATATCTGCATGATGCAAATGAGGCTGACCGATGATGACTGAACCCGCTATGTTCTGTCGGTGGTGGGGATAGGCCCAGCAGCATACGCGGCGGCAGCAGCAGCGTTTGGCGCATTTGGTTATTGGGTGGACGGTGTTGAAATCCGACAACTACAAATGATCCACGAGAAGGAGGATATGCTTCGGGAACGACGACAAAACGTTGGTCATGGTCCATTACCAGCCATTGCCTCACATTCCAGCAAATCATAGTGGTAAGCATGCCTTCGCTTCACGTGCCATAGAGGGTGTCCCGCCCCGTTGACAAGATGGTTTCATCTGATAGACACGTTATATACAACTGCAGCCCGTTCGCACCTTCCTTGCTGCCGCTTTCGCGCCATATAAAGCCCTTCTACCAATCCAGTGATTCTAAAGCAACCCCGTCACGAATCACAAACGGGCACCAGGTGCTGCATGACTTTCAGATATCCCACCGATAATATCAATTGAGGGGTGAAAAGCATATGAACGGTTGAAATGGAAGCGCACACTATTTCTCGATCTCAACACCTCTGCAATGTGCACTTGCTTCCCATCCCCCATATTCTTCCGCAAGTCGATGAGCGTCGCATCATGTTCACCAAATACGTCTTCGGCGTTGGCGAACCAGATCGTGTGGTCGCAAAGATACGTGAATGCTGGTCCTAGACCCGGTTTTGTCACGATTGAGGAGAACAAAGACATCGGGTTCGTCGGCTGGCTCGAGACGGGATCGTTGATCACCTACAACGCAATTCCAGTGACACAAACGCTGCCGACATTGATTCACTCACGATGACTGTAAAACGATGTTGCCTTGCCATCGACGATATTTGCCTCATGAAGGTGGTCAAAATTGCGTGGCCTTGTGATGTCGACGCGCTGAATGGAAACAGGGAGTTCACGGAAGCTATGACAACGTATCGGACGTGGGCGGGCTGCATGCTGTCCTGCTCAGTTGCCTGTTGCAGGTGGGTTTGGTAAGTTAACTCGTTTTTCAAGGAAGCATAAACGTTCCAACATTAAGATTGGTGGATAACGCGTCCAGGACGTCATGTACAGCGGTCAGGTTAATAGCCGAAGATATTTGAAGACGGTCCATAATAGTCGAGGCTCCCTGTAAGGTAACATGGTTTTAAAAAATTCGTACCGCACCAGCCGACATCTTCACCCACCTGTGGGTGAATGACTCGCGTAATGGCAGCCGCTTGATTAACTGAGAAGTTGGTTGTCGTGTCTATCCACCAAGCGGATGAAGACTCGTGCAGTGCAAGATATCGAAGGACGATCCACAATGCCTAAAATGAATCTCAACCAGGATCCAACCCGCAGCGAAGTGGTGAATCATACCACGAGTGGGGTGGCAGATCCAGAAAGCTCGACCGCACCGTAGGCGCCAAATGCATTGGCTACAAGCTCATCCAGCTCTTCGACACCAGTCTCTCCACCGAATCCAATACGTGCCTCTTCCTCGGCTACTTCGTGTCTGTATGCCTCGAGACCATTTTCTCCCTGCGCCGATGAAAGAAGCGCGATTTGTTCGCGGAATTCTGTGAACTGGTCGAAGGTGATGAGACCCGTTGGTATACGTCCGTAAATCACTTCAGGCAATCCAGCAAACAGCAATTCGTATGTCGTCTTGATGGATGCAGTCTCTAATGCTTTGATGATTTGGGCGGCATCCGACCATTGGTCAACTAGAGATGGGAGAAGAAGGCGTAGACGCATCGGGATACACAGAACCGCTGTGCGCAGGGCTGACTGGATTTGTTCTGGGGCAAATCAGTGCTGCCAAAAATAGATGAAATATATATAGGTCCAGATGATTGCTGATTATATATATAGATCCAGATGACAGCTGTCATGGGGTTATTCTTGGCAGTGCGTAGGAGTAGTAGATAATCTTTAGTCCCCACGACAACGCTTAGCCTCACCCCGTTTCCTACCACTCCCTGCTCGTTACAGCACCGTCTCCGACTTACATTCAAGATCTATCCACATTCTCTTTATACCACGATCTCTCTCAACCATGTTCTCTAAAGTTGCCTTCGCTGCTCTCGCTGCCCTCGCCGCGTCTCCCGTTTTCGCTGACCGTCAGTATTCTACAAGACCAAGTGAAAACACTTCTCTGACACTTATTTGACGTAGCTGCTAGCCCTCTGGCCATCGCGACCGTTAAGCAGGAGTTCGTCAACGCGTTACTGACGCCTGTGCGTCTCTTCTCGCGAACGAATCGTCACAAAGGCTTGCAAACCTGACCAGCAATCTTTTCACCTTTCAGTCCGTTGTGCCCACCTTCGACCCTGCCGCTCTGCTCAATGTGACTTTTGCATCCGTTGGCTCAATTACGACCGGCCAAGCCATTCCCATGGCCCAGGTCGGCGTCAAGCCTACCATCACCGTCGTTGGCACGGACGCCGATTTCGCGTCTGGTGGACCCTTCAACAGCAGCACAAAGTACACGATCATGATGATCGACGGTGACGTTCCCGGCGCTGCCAACGCAAAGGGCGTTAATACCCACTACCTGCAAAACGACCTGAGTGAGTGAGCACGTCTGTAATGCTGTTTAGAGCGTAAAATACTGATGTGAGCTTGTTAGGCTACGGGACCTTGACCGCTGACGTTTTGACCTTCACCAATACGACTCCTGCTGTGATCAACTATGCCGGACCTGGGCCCGCTTGTGAGTCTACAAGGATCGTATCATTTTGTTTACAAGTTCTAATTTATGTGTAACTTGTAGCCGGCTCTGGACCCCATCGTTACACACTACTCATCTACGCCCAGCCTAGTACCTTCAAGGCTCCCGCTACGCCTACCGCAGGAAGCTCCGTGACCATGATCGACTTCCCCACCTACCTTACTAGCGCCGGCCTTACCACTGCTCTCGCCGGTACCTACTTCACCGTTGAGGTCGGTACTGCCACTGTGTCGTTCTCCAGCACTACCGCCGTGAACACTGCCACCCTTAGCGTTGCCAGCGCTGCCGGCACTGGCGCCGCTACTGGCACCGCGACAGGCAGTGCTGCATCCTCCACCGGAACTAAGGCCGCTAGCGGTGCCATTGTCAAGGGTGTTGATGGGTTTGCGGCTATGTTTGTTGCTCTCGGCATGGGTTTGATCTTCGCTTAGGATAGCTTGCGTTGGCGCTAGCAGCCATATGTCGATGTTCTGCATAATATTGAGTTTCTTTTGGTTCCTGCTTCTCCGTCAAGTGCGTGCAGTTTGCTTCCTTCAATAATGCAAGGTTGTCGATGAGTGGCAAGATATACATGGCGACCCCACAGCTAGTTTCTCAGTTGCAGCGACGCCTTCATAGCAAGAGCTCTGGTTTAATATTGGCAATGCCAGGGGCTCGGCTTTACAGTCTGCCGTCGCGGATGTAGTATTGGAAGGGGTATAGACAAGCCTATGAATTACCTGAGCAGCTCCGACCGGTAGCGTTGAATTGCGAATCCCAGATGGCCAACATGGTGCACCCAATGTTGCGCTTAGGCTCCTACATCACGGTCAAAACGCACAACCACCACATCCAGCCCACCATCCAGCTGGTAGTTGCCGAACTTGTCTTCAATCACTTTCCACAACCCTTTCTTCGCTTTCCTCGTGGACAGCCACTGAGTCCCATCCCTTGACCACTGCCGCGGTGCGAGGGTGGCCAAAACTCCGATGAGCTCTTCGACATTCACTGCGTTATCCACCTTCCATTCCACGGTATCCACCATGATGCCATCGCAGAACGGCTGATAGGGCGTGTGGATAGGCAGTTCCGGGTTGACCATGATCGGAACACCGACTCTTTGGAGCTTTCTGCAGTTGGTGGAGAGTGCGCTCAGGCCTGTCAAAGTCGCTCGTGGAGTGTATACTGACCACGAGGACCATGCGAATGTAGACAAATTTGTCCATGCAGTGGAGATGGACCACAAGTCGATGTCGTTGGGTGGTAAGATGCCCTTGGCGTGGATCCGGAAACTCTCCATGGCCGTGCACGCTAATACAGAGTCGAAGGACAGCTTTGCGTCTAGCGGACTGCCCATCTCCGCAAACCGGGGCCAGACGAATCGCCCGCAACCACGCGGAGGTGTAATTTGCAGCGATTTGAGCGAAGAGCATGACTGAATCACCCCAAACAGCTCTTGCGCCACAGCGGAAGAATGGACCTCGATTTGCAGCGAAGTGAGCAGACAAACGGACGCGTAGGCCAAGATGTGGCGCAATGTCGACACCTTGTCACACGCGATGCGATGAAGGGATCTAAGTGACCCGAGAGACTCTGGTACGATCATGGTTCCGGTAGCTGCCTCACTCTCGGTGTTGCTCGAATCCCTCCACCACCGCACCCCAAGGGCCTGTAGCTGTGAGATATGACTGAGTACTTCCATGACTGCTCCTGCCGGAACCGGGAGCTCGAGGATCACACGCTTGAGGGAGACGTTCCGACGGAGGAAGTTCATCAGTGGAGTGGGATCCATCAAGCTAGGGGGCGAATATTCGCCTGTACTGATGGTTAAGCTCTGCAGGCAGACGAGATCGCAAGCACATAACATGATTAGGGTCTCTTCCATCGCGTCTTTCATATTGGCTGGGTCCTAAGGGTTGTAAGGTTATCAGTCTTGGAAGTTGGGATGACCTATCGGGTCTAGGGTAAAGCACTTGCTATGCCAGGCCCGAGAACGTAGAGCGCCCCCAGCCCCATATGATTCAGAGAAGGATTGAGAAATGATGGCAGGAGTAACCTATGAGTGTTTGGTCGAAGTTTGAGGCCATATAGAGTATGGATCGTGCTGGGGAGGAGATATCGTTCGCCTCGTAGTTTCAAGCTGCAGGTGATTAGATGGCAGAGGGAGCCCGGTAGGCGAAATAGGTTACAGGATGTAACGGTTCGGATCCGCCGTGCGAGATAGTCGAACCTCGTCCATTCATGTGGTGCCAAGACACGTGTCAGAGTCTGCAGAGAAAGACACATAAGATCAAGGACAACCGGACGATTCATATTTTTGACTCGCCAGTTCACTCCCATCAAACGATTCGTTGAGAGCCTCTCTTGGGAAGAGCGGTAAGAGCGGCTTCAGATTGTCCAAGCAAATCACGCTCCATATACTGTCGAGAGCGGGTTCCAAGATGTGGTGACACGTAAGCGCCAAATTTAGCTTGTCTTTACGAATTCTGAGATGGCTGATAATTGATCGCAGTACTTCATCAAGGAGCAACGCTGGATGCATAACTCGACGATAGGGTTAAGATTTGGTCGGATGTTACGGCTCTGTTCCCCGTCGACCAACTACCCCAAGATCAGTTCCACATATTCTTCATCGAAAAGTATCAAAATCTAGCGATGCTTTCGTATTGTAACGCATCACATGCCAACGTGACGTCTTACGCAGACGTAAGCATATGGCTCAACCATATTTTTGGTTGTTGCGTATAAGTCGTAACCGACGCCAATCACCCAAGCGGGATTCAGAACTTTTGCACAGCCGACACATGTGTGCTTCACCATTCGGCGTTCCTTCGACACGTTCGTTGAAAATGTGGCTAACGTCAAGTCAACTCGGTCTTTGCGCTGCGCGGGGAGGTCAAACATGTGTGTTCATCTGCCGTTCGTTTGAACACAACTTTCGCAAAAGGGGTTACGACGCATAAAGTCGCTCAGCCCTAACCCGTCGCCAAAAGGTCAAGTCAGGACTTTATATGCACTCTTAATTTCGATGCTTCTAGTGCCGGTTTTTTTGACTTCATCCCTCGGGTAATGCGCCTTTGCACCTCGCTGTTGGCCACATTCGTCCTCATCGCACCAATGACAGCTCTTCCTCTGCCGACTAATTCGGCATCGACTCACCTTGGCTCCTCGCGGCCACCTCCATCTCGGCGCGGCTTACTTCCGGACTGGCATACTGTACCAAGCTATAGGTCATTGGTGATCAGCGCTTTAGCTGGCGGTGTCGGTGCTTCCATTGGTCGGATATCGATGCAAGAAGGGATCAATCGAGCGTTTGGTCCCACGTCGAGGTGAGTGACTTTGACGAAGAAAAATGACACGTCCAATAACTGATACCGCTTTCCCCCTGTAGCTATGGTGCGACACCAAAACCTGCCAAATGTACATGCGACATGGACGAAGTGGTAGAAGACGCAATACTATTTGCTCAAGCCGCCGCTTTGAAGAATCCTTCCTCGGCCTCGACGAGCGCGATCGCCAATACAGCGAGCATATCTAACGCCCCCACCCCGGTACATCCAACACGTACCAACGTAACCACAAATGCCACACTGAATCTTAGTAATGCCACGGTAATGGCATTTCCCCCTGCGACGAACGTTACAGATTCTATACCAAACCTCGCGATTAACAATACCTACCATCATCAAATCCATCGTCACATGATGCGCACCCAAAGCTTGCTCGGTATGAGTTATCAATAGATGGGATGCATTCCGCTGGTTAACTATCTGCCATCATACTAGCCGGGCGTCAATGAGGAAGCCATATTGGGTTGGAACAAACTCGTCTACACAGCGATTGATATGGGCATAAGCGCCAGCATAGGTCGGATTGCCAGGCAGGAGATCCTCAATCGATACTTAGGCCCGAAAGAATCGTAAGTCCACAAAAAAAAACCATTTTCCTCCATCGCACATTGAGCAGCTAAGATTGATTATTCATTTCCCCTCGATTCTGATAATTAGGTGGGGTAGCAACATTCAGACTGTGGGGATATGCGACTGTCAAGCACTCGTGAAGCAAAACGTCACAGGTGAGGTTTTTGGTTGTTATGTGTTGCCCTCCACATGCCCAAATTGACATATTCGATATCAATATCTATATCGTCACCCAGCCAAAGACTACCAACAGCCTACCCTCACGTCGTACATTTGGTGATGGTGGTGCCGATTGACCTGCGACGGGGGCTGATAGGCCTTGCAGCCACTCCCTTTGTCGACACCTCGGAAACAGGAGCTGGGTTAAGGTTCGAATATGGAATGATTTCTTCGTGCCGAGGGCTGACCTGAGGAGCGGTGGGTGATCCTGGTTTAGTTTTAAATATCTTTATAACTTCATCTTATCCATTTAAACGCTTGGTTTTTACGCAACCCATTTGTAATAGTCCCCCCTCCCCAAAATTCAAATATTGTGTAGTATACTGAGATTGGCTAGTGGGATGGCGCGCTCATCGGGTGCATAAAGGACAATATATATTTGAAGATAAACGCAAAATCCCACCCAAATGTCCTTAAATATACCGCGAAAACGTGGTAAGAAGAGCGGAGCGACAAGAGACACAATGTTCGCAACAGGAAACCAGTCAACACCCCGAATAAACCCTCCCCAAATCATTTCGACGTCGGATTCGACTTTCCAGCGACCACGGTCGTTGCCATACTAGTAGGGGCGGGTCCCGTATTGGTACTTGTCGACTTGTTGACACGTACGTTGACAAAATCGGCGTGGGCATCGGCTGGGTTCGCCAGTGAGAGGAGCTGGATGTAAGGCGCAGCACTGTCTTTGGGGGACTCATAGAGGAAGTTTCCATAATCGAAGAGCGTGTAAGCGTTGCGCACTGAATGGGTGAGGGTAGGGAGGCGTGGAGTGTCAGTAATTGGAAGCGAGTCGGAACGCGTATTGTTGTGTGCGTATATGTGGACACGTACGGAATCCCATTCCGAGAATCATATCATACGGAGCACTTGGAGATTGGATGGGTTGGAACTGTAGAAAAAGAGTCAATTTATCAACATCTGAAGCAGAGGTGAGGAGGGAAGTGGTCACGTACGCCTCCAAAGCACATGGGCTTCCGTTGATCGGCTCGAGAATATCTCCATAGATCTCGCTCATGGAAACATCGAGGGGATGAATGAAGATTTTCTGTCCTCCGAAAACGAAGGTAATGCTCGTCTCCTCCGTACATGGCAAGGTCCATAACCCACCCTCGAGGCCCGCGTTGAAGTACGCACCGGGGATGTGGGCGTAGATGGCATCTGCGATCACTTTCGGTACCTCTAAACAATAGGAAGATGTACATGAGCGGATGATGAATGAAAGTGGCTACATGTGAAGATGGGACTTACGAGGCAGTGAATAGCCTGTATCGAACAAGGCGACCAAGCGTCCATTCCCTGCACCACGTGCGACTGGAATGTTGGATGAGACAATGATAGGCTTCCCGTCTGGTCCTATAATTCCATCCAGATCCGTCATCCCAGACCAATGCTGCAGATTCCCCTTCTTTGACTCAATGACAATCGGTAGCTTGAACTGCTGGAGGATCGACTCGTGGCCTGGTATGGGCTCCGAGATCGTCATCTGTCCAGTGGCGGGGCTGTCTGGATCGCCGTCTCGAGAGAGGAGAATGGTCATGTAGTTTTGGGTGGTCATATACTGCCTGAATATGCTGTCCATCGGAGGTACTGCAGTGGAGTCTTTGATGCGGTTGAGGACGACGGAGCTCATGGAAGGACCCAGGCCCAAGATACCAGCGTAGCCAAGTTCTGTGATGTTGATCCCGAAGGATCCGACATCAGTGACATAGACTTGAATCATTCGTCAGCAGAAATTGACAAAGGTGCAATGAACGTAAAAATCCTCCCGCTCACTAAAGTCCTGTGCTGGCACATCATAACCACCAAGGGACATCGGGGCATGCAAGACCTTTCCGGTTGCGGTGCCCACTGCATAGTTCACCCTTGCAAGGAACCCAGTGTCTTTCGCGTTTAGGACATCCCCGGATATCCATAGGTCGGAACTGACTTGCGAGCCAAAGAATGAGTAAAAAGTACTTGCGGAAAGCAGGTGAACTATGAAGAGCAACGAACCTGCCAGTGTCGATTTGTACTGGATAAGCCTTTCCACCGAGATTGATATCCACCATATAGTGAATATTTTTGAAATTGGTGATAGGGGGGGGGGCGCTTGGCGATTCAAGCCGCCTCCTATGCGTGCATGCATGGGTATCTGTAAGCCATTCGCGACCGCAAGGATGGTGGCCAACAACGAGATGGGGTGCAACATAGAGCTACGCATGGTGCAGGACGAGGGGGCAAGGAGGCATTAAGGAACGTCTTTATATGTGGCAGAGCAAAATTTTGGCTGGTCGTGGATCATCGCATTGGGTCCTGACTTCGGTGGCTTTGCAGATCCCCATGCAGGATGGAACGGCCTTTGTCCTCGGTGTTGGGACCTGAAAAGGACAGGGGTTGTCCGGTTTAACGTAAACCCCGATGTTTGGCATCTTGCTTCTTCATTATGTCCTAGGATTAGATGTATCCTAACAAGGTACGCGGTCTTGGAGGACCTCGACCTCTGTATCCTATCCGCAACCTACCGATACCGCAATTTGAGAGCAACCCCTTCGGATATTTCTTTTGACAAGACTTCGTTGTCTTCTGCGGCGGCCATCCCTGGTCCTGATCCCCACCCTCTCCGGCAAAACACTTGATCTACTCGCCGAGCGGTCCTACCCTAGAAACCATCCGAGGATTTGGGACAAATGGCCTCCGACCCAAACGGATCCAGCGATAGCTTTCTATTGTAGCACGTGTGGAAACAGGAACTGAGAGGCGATCAAAGGGTAGGGGCGACGAATTAGCGCTTCATATTCGGGTTTCATATCTTTATGACTCCGGTTCACGATCTTCTTATCTGTTTAAGCGCTTAGTCTTGCGAAAACGTTAGCTCGTTGTAGTTTCCTCCCAATATATATAAACCAAACATCGTGTATTATCCTAAGAATACATGGGTTGAAGAGCGACTGGTGCGCCCATCGAGCGCGTAAAGTGCGTGTATACGTGAAAGATAGAAAACAAAATTCCGCCCAAACTTCCTTCCAAGATCGAAGAAGATATCAAAACGAACACACATCAGAAGAGCGAAACGACCCCAGATACACCAATCGCAACCACCATCAACCAACACCCCGAATAAACCGTCCCAAATCGTTCCAAAGCAGCATTCGACTTGCCGTTACTATTTTTATTGGTGTTACTGGTCGCGGTGGATCCCACACCGGTACTGGTTCCGGTGGCTCCCGTCGTCGTCGACTTGTTGATGCGTACGTTAACGAAATCGGTGTGAGCGTCGTTTGGGTTCGTCACCGAGAGGAGTTGAATGTAAGGTGCGACTTGGTCCTGAGAGCTCTCGAGAGCGAAATTTCCATAGTCGAAGAGAATGTAGGCGTTGCGCACTGATTGATGATGGATGCGTTAAGAATGTCAGCGATGTTGGTATATGCGTGACCAAGGACGCCGACGTACGGAATCCCATGCCGAGAATCATGTCATACGAAGGGGCCGGAGACTGGATGGGTTGGAACTGTGGAGGGAGGATGAACATATCAACATACAGAAGTAGAGTCGAGACGAAAAATAAGTATTACGCACACCACCGAGGCACATGGTGGTTCCATTAACCGGCTCAAGGACATCTCCAGGGATATCGCTCAAGGAAACGTCGAGGGGATGAACGAAGATCTTCTGTCCTCCAAAGGTGAAGGTGATGTTCGTCTCCGCGGTACACGGCAAAGTCCACAACCCATTCTCGAGGGTCGCGTTGAAGTATGACCCGGGGACTTTGGCGTAGATGGCATCTGCGACCGCTTTCGGCACCTCTAAACCACAAAAAATGACGACATGAGTACTTAGGGGAATGAAAGTTGTTAGATGGGTGTAAAACTCACGAGGCAGTGAATAGCCTGTATCGAACACAGTAACCAAGCGTCCATTCCCAGCACCACTTGCGATGGGGATATCGGACGAGACGGTAATAGGCTTCCCATCCGGTCCGATGATCCCATCGCGATCTGTCATCCCAGTCCAAAGCTGCGCATTTCCCTGAAGGAACTGATCGTACGTCTCGACGACGACCGGCAGCCTAGGTTGCTGAAGGATCGACTCGTGGCCTTGTATGGACTCCGAGATCGTCAACTGTCCAGAGGCGGGGCTGGCCGGATCGCCGTCCCGCGAGAGTAGGATGGTGATATAGTTTTGGGAAGTCATGTTTTGCCTGAATATGCTGTTCATCGGAGGGACAGCGGAGAAGTCGTTGACGCTGAGGAATACGTTGGAGCTGATGGGAGGACCCAAACCGATGAGGCCAGTGTATCCAAGCTGTCTGATGTCGACCCCGAAGGATGAGACGTCGGTGACATGGACTTGCATCATTTGTCAGCGGATATTAGCAAAGATGCGAAACATTCTTTCGCTCACTGAAGTCTTGCGCTGGTACATCATAACCACCAAAAGACATCGGCGCTTGCAATACACTTCCGGTCACTGTGCCCACAGCATAGGTTACGTTTGAAAGCACACCGGTGTCTTTCGCGTTCGGCACATCGTCATATATCCATAAATCGGCACTGCCCAGCCAAAAGAATGAGTGCGAATTATTCACGGAAAGGGGGCTAACGACGAAGGGAGATCGAACCTGCCGGTGTCAATCTGCACCGGATAAGCCTGTCCACCAAGGGTGACATTCACCATATAGTGAATGTTTTTGAAGTTGGTGATTGGGGTGATGGAGTTGGGTGCTCGACGACTCAAGCCGCTTCCTACGTGCGCTTCCATGGGTAATCGTAAACCATTGGCGACGGTGATGACAGTGGCTAAGAGCGAGAGGGGGGTGAACATCGAGCTGGGGCTGGGCATTAGGAGGGAGGGGGGCTCGGAGCAACGAACGACCTGGTTGAGGAACGTCTTTTGTATGTGTCGTAGGGTCTTGGCAGGACATCTTGGCGGGTATTTGATTGTTCATTCAAGGTGGCATCGCATCGGGGATTGCGGCAGAGCGGCCAAAATTGCCGCCAGCCGTGGATCACTGCGTTGGGATGTGGCTGCAGATCGGACTCGGGTCATCGGGACAGAAAGTTTTTAGCATCATGTGGTTTAAAAAAGGAAATGTGAAAGGGCAGGACTGTGGGTGTCTTGGCAGGAACAAGGTGTTTGATATGATTCGGATTGTCTCGGAGCCTCATGTTCGATCAGGGTGCTTATTTCGTGAATCCACCCACAGATCATTTGAAGACCGGGAATCTGAAAAGCTGTGCGAGTGAGGTCCAACTTTCTACGTGTACCGGAAATGTCTAGCTTTACCTCATCGTCGGGCCTAGAGGGCGGAGAATCGTTTATGGACATGTTGAGTACTTGATCACGCATAGGTTATCTCTAGGAACTGGGCGTCGACTCCGACCAGACTTTTATAACAGGAAACATCATTCCCGTTACATTGCAGTGGGCTTTGAGACACGTGTTTCCAAATCCCGCCTCATTTTGGCAGCCCCCCACGTTACTTACTATAACCAGTTGTCAGTCTCACCAATTCAATCAGTAGGAGTGTGTTATAAGACCTTAATGTCGACAGTCTTCCATCCATCTAATACGATCTGCCCCAACAGTCAGAACCTTGATCTAATCATCATTTAACCATAGCGAGTATTGGTATTAAAATATCCTTGAGTTATCATAGACCGTAATAGCTAATAACATGGTCATGTATGCAGAGGCATGTGTGTCAAATATTTGACTGTAAACTTGGTGAGGCATCGTGAAAATTGGTATTAAGAACTACAGGCTCGTTGCTTTCCCTGAGTATCTCAAGGGCGGGCCATAGGCACGGTCAAAACCTTGAAGTGAATCGAGGACTAGCGCATACCGCCACTGCGATGGGGTCCTGCTGTGCCCAAGCGGTTATCAGGAAAGTGTTCTTATCGAATCCTTAAACTTCAGCCGGAGTGGTTTTCTGAAGGCCGTCTCAATCTACAGCCAGTACAGAGGGGTTAGTGTTGGCAGGTGGGAAGGGTCAAACGTTGCCGGATACCGGAACCCACTTCGCCTCATCATCGACGAGCCCCGGTCTGTGCGCCAACGCCTCCAACCAGGAGGCATCGTAAATATTCGAAAACCTCTTGGTGAACCGAATTTTTATATATCGTTTGATATCAGGAAGCTGATACGTTATAGCTCCGCCTTGATATTTGTCTTCTCTTTGTCAATGACGGTTGTGACACAATTCTCCGCGGAAGTACGGCTCAGCGTCATTAATGTTATTGTACTCTTACCCTGTTCCTTCACTACGTTATGGGAACCGCTTCACTTCCAACGTTTGCAAAATAAAGTCCTCACATCCTTTGCCCTATTTTACACTGCGATCTTCTCACACATGCAGCGGTCGTTATTTCCCCTGATAAATGATGAGGCGGTTGACCAGAGAGGATGTCAGCTGGCGGAGCGGATAGTGCGGTGAGTGTGTTTTGTCACAGCACGTATTGGTGGAGGTAGAATCGTGTAGTCAATATGCATCCACGTATACAAGCATCAAGCAGTTACAACTTGAAATCATTGACCCTAACGATCGCTTCCATTCCAGTCCATGTGGCCCTTTAAATTGGATTGCCAGGCGTGGTGCATTTACCAAATGGACAAAGTACATCCGATTTGAGGCGCTCTTGACTCCAAGGCCAATGATGGGAACATGTTCTTGATCGGCCGAATAAAACTGCTACTACTACCCCCCTTAAAGGGTACTTTTCACATAGTCCGAGAGTCCTTGCCAAGACCATAAACGATCGAGTATAGTCTATGGAAAGGGAGCTGCAATTACCGAACTTAACGCAACGAAAAGGGCAAGGCTTAGAGCTATACAGGCACTGATGGTAGTAGAGCGATTCACCCAAGTATCAAGCAAATCTATGTACGCGTGCGGCCCTGAGGATCCTGAGTCAGAATAATACCCAAGTCAAGTGCATCCCCTTCAACCACCATCAAACATCGATTACCACCCACAGCACATCAATATTGTCATTTCATGGAACTCGCTAGGCAGGGGCTCCAGCTTCTGTCCAAAGTGCTCAAAGCAGCGCCCATTCCGGGCCCTTTCAAACCTGTTTTGACTGCGATCCCCGATATTGCCCTCCAGATAATCGAGATCGTAGACGTGAGTTACTGGTGGAAATGGGCGGACTCCTCTCGACACACTCGTTGATTATTAGGCCGTAAAAGCAACGTAGAGGATGTCAAGACGTTGGCGCTCTACATTGCAAGCGTGACTAATACGGCTATGCGCCCATTCGAGAATTAACCGGCGGGCGAACTCGAAAGGAGCCCGGACACGAAGAAGCGGCTTCAGGAGTTTCAAGGGTGGGTTGAAAATGATCTGACATTGTTGGTTAGGGTTAAGGCGTTGCATTTGTAACAACGTACTCGAGAAGATCAGGGAAGACATGAAAACTCTTATGGCACGAAGGCTGGGCAGCAGGATACTCGGCTACGCTGATGACGCCTCGAAGCTAGCGACCATGAAGCAGAACGTAGACGACGTGATAAATCAACTTCAGGTAGGTCACCGACATTCACATGGTATGATCCACTCAAGACTTTCCGTTGCTGCAGCTGGGAATTGTCGTAGCAGTGGGACACGGTGTTGACGTCATGCGTCAAGACCAGAGCCTCATGTTTGAAGACCAGCGCCAGATGAATCAAGACCAACGCATCGCTATCCGGGAGCAAGAGGTAGGCACAGACGTGGAAATTGAAGCACTCCTGAATGCTCACGAAATGTGCAAACAAGGAACGCGACAACACAGCGACTGAACAGCGGACCCAACAACAACTATGGTTCGATAACCGGATATGTCCCGTCAGGAGCGGCTTGTGAGTGGGATGGCACCATATGAGCGCGGTTTCTAATGACAAATTATTCTTTTAGGACGCGGGTTTGTATTGTCTTTTATCAGATAGTATCTGTGACTGACACACATCTGGTTGGCGAACAATATTCTCATTAGCAAGCTCGGTACTGGCGACTCGGGCGCGGCCAAAAAGCCCCCATGCCTTGTTGGGACGCGGGAGCACGTTCTAGGAAGGATCAAGAACAAAGGCACGATCCTTGTCCTCGCTAGACAGCTTGCGCGCTGGGGAGATCGGAGGCTTCGGTGGAAAACCGCGTCGGCGATCGACTTGGTTGTTCAGGACGGACTCGATATCACGAGGATGCCCCCAGAGAATCAGTTCCAGGAACTGATCCAGGAACCTTTAGAAACCCTTGACAGTACCTCCCCAACGCTTGTCATCATCCTGGACGCGCTGGACGAATGCGACGACGTCTGCGCCACCACGCTTCTTCGCCTCTTCGGCAAGCTCCTCGGCGGACTGCCCGATCAGGCCAAGCTCTTCATCACGAGCAGGGCGAACCTCACCTACAGCGATGCTATGACTCTGACCCCTAAAGTTGCAGGTGGAGATCCATTCCCTGATCGATGAGAAGATCGAGCGGGTAGAAGACGACATCTCCCTTTACTTCAAGCAGGAGTTACCGGATATGGTGGGGCGTTGGGTAGCACAGCCATCGAACTGGCCGGGGGATGAGAGACGACGAGCCCTTGTCTACAAAACGCAGGGTTTGTTCATCTGTGCGACGACTGTCGCCGGGATGCTAGCCGGTCCGAACTTCCGCGATCCTGAGGCGCAGCTCAAGAGTATACTGTCGTCAAAGGATAATATTCGTAAAGGATAATATTCGTCTAGACGACATCTACGCGCAGATCCTCAACCGAGTATGCCCCGTAAGCTCTCATAGCGACCTCCTAACACTCTTCCGGAACGTCTTAGGTGCCCTCATCGTCACACGAGTGCCGATCAACATCCACGCTCTTGCGTCCCTTCTCTCGCCTAACGGACTTGACTGACGAATCTCGCTGTGAGCCTTGGTTCCTGCTCGATCTCAGCGAGCAGCATGAGCAGCTAGCCATCGGGTGCTTGCGCCGGATGAGGGAGTGAAGCGTAACACGTGTGACCTTGACCGATGGCTGTTGAATTCCGAGGTTGAGGATCTGGAACGACGGATCAAAGACAATATATCCCCTGGATTGCGTGTACTCAGATGTCGATATACGTTTCACAAACGCTCGCTGAGAGTGCGGGGGTCTAGGACTTGTTGGACGAGTTTGCCGATGTGAGATTGATGTATTGGTTGGAGGGACTCAGTTTGATGGGCAGGGTTCACGAGGCGGTTGGAATGGCCACGCTGATAGAATCTTGGCTGAAGATGATACGGTCCTACCGTATGCGGAATCACTTACCATCGCTGCTCAGCGTGGTCTTCATCTCCATCCACATGTATCACCGCCCTCTTTAAACATCAGTCTCTCACTTAATCAACAACCGCCCTGCTCACCCGATCATTGCAGCACATGCATCCGACACGGTGGTGCAGCCCGCAGCCCATGGAAAACGAGCAAAGATGAAATACTTCCTGCAAGGGGTCTTCACCCGTACACCATCATCGACCGCAATTGCGCATACCTCGCTCCACACAGCATCCTCAGCTGCAATTGCATCAAATAACTTCTATGAGTCCACCGCCGAGATCTTCTATGATCTACAACGATTCATTATGGCATTCATGAAGCCGATCATTGCAAGCTCCCTTCATATCTACTACTCTGCTCTTGTGCTCACACCATCAAGGACTGAGCTATCGCGTCGGTATCGACACTTGGTTGAAGATGGCATCAGCGTGGTCCGCGGACATTCAGAGTGTTGGTCACAAACTCTGTGGACTGCAACAAAACATTCTAATTCAGTGGAATGTGTCATTGTGTCTCCTGATGGGGAAACCATCATCTCAAAGTCTTATAATTACACCCTACATCTATAAAACACCAAAACCAAAGCAGTGATTGGGAAGGTAATGGCACAGGACACATTTCAAGATGTTTTCACCTGAAACATCATATAACCATCTGTTGCAACTGTGGGTTTGATGACTGTGGGACTTGTGGATACATGGGCTATGAGTGAGTGAGATACTCAGTGCATGGACTTTATGGGACTATGAACAGGGGATGATAGAGAGAAGTCACTATGGACTTAGACTGGATAATACAGGAGGCAAAGTGAGGAATAAGACCTCCTCACTTCATTAGTTATATATGATTCTCAGAGCATACAATAAGGGACATGTTAGCAGCAGAGAGAACATCAGAGAAGGGATGCATCAGTGTCAGAGGGAACATCATAGAAGGGACATGTCAGTGCCAGAGAGAACATCAGAGAAGGGACATGTCAGTGTCAGAGAGAATGTCAATGCACCTATGAACCTTAAGTACAATATGATGATCAACATAGATAGAACCAGAAGGGGAATGTGAGACAGTAGAGTTCAAGGTAGGGACTTAGCAAACACAAAAGGATGAGGTCAGGACATTAGCCCCTCATTTAGGTGCAAGTTGAACCAGGATTGCAATGACAAGTGACTGGTGGATGATGCATGGGTGATGCTGCTTCAGGATGTTGCTCATGGAACTCAGTGATCAACTTGGGAGCATGTTCCAGGTGACTCAGTGGTTCCCAAGTATCTTCTCCATTGTCATAACCTTCCCAATGGACCAGGTACTGGAGCTGGTTCCTGAAGTACCTTGAGTTCTTCATGCTTTGGATGACATACTCTTCTTCTCCTTCAACAACAACAGGGGGTGGCTCTGTGAACTGGTGGCCTGGGATGGTATCTTGTCTATGTGGCATGAGGAGTGATATGTGGAATACATTGTGGACCTTCATCATGGTCAGGAGCTGAAGGCAATAGGTGTGGGTAGAGATGAACTCCCAAACCTTGAACAGGCCAAGGTGTTTTGCTGTGAGTTTTGCTAAGGGGCAATCCATCTTAAGGTTTGTTGCCTCTAACCAGACTTTATTGTCAATGTGGAGTACTGGGTTTGCACTATGGTTTTCATTGTAGAACTTTGACATCCTCTCTTGTGCAAGCTTCATCATTGCTTTGAGTTCCTCTTGTACCTGCATGAGCTTATCAGTGACTTCTTCTGTGACAGGCGATGTCTGTTGTTTGCTGGGTCAGTCTGTGAACATAGGGTTGTAGCCATAATTTGCAAAGAAGGGAGAACTGCTGATGGATGAATGGTGTGTGTTGTTATAGATGAATTCTGCTAGCAGGAGGTGCAATGTCCAGTTGTTCTGGCAGTGGTTACTGAACACTCTGAGGTAGTGTTCTACTGCAATGTTGGTATGTTCTGTCTGTCCATCTGTCTGTGGGTGGTATGCTGTTGAGAACATTGGTTTGATTCCAAGGTGTTCATACAATCCTTGGAACATCTTTGAGTTGAACTGTGTGCCTCAATCTGATACCATGGACACAGGTAGACCATGTAACTTCCACATGTTGTTGATGAGCAGGTTCACTGTGTCTTCTGCAGACACCTCCTTTATGGTTGGAATGAAGTGTGTCATCTTCATGAGTCAGTCAACTACAACAAAGATCGAGTTGAATCCTTTGGACTTCAGGAGGTTAGTGATGAAGTTGTATGAGATTGCTTGCCATGGTCCTTCAGGAATCAGCAGTGGTTTGAGAAGACCATGGAGGGCACTGTGATGTGTCTTGACCCTTTGACATGTGTCACATCTGTCAATGAATCAGTTGACATACACTTTGAGTGATGGCCAGTAGTAGCTGCAGCTCACCAGTTCTAGGGTATGTGCTTGGCCTGGGTGTCCTGCAATGGGTGACTCATGGTACAACTTGAGGATCTCCCTCTTGACATCTTTATTGTTGGGTACATAGACCTTTCCATCCTTGTACAACACTCCATCTTCAAACTCATATGTATCCATCTTTGCATGTGGATCAGCATCAAAGAAGGCCATAATGGGTGCCAACTTCTTATCATTGTGCAGCTTCTCTTTCACCATGTCCATTAGATCAGCATCTGCATAGTACAACACAATGATTGATGCAAACACTTCTGGTTGAAAAATCGAATTGGTAGCAGTGTTATCCCCCCCTTCAGGACAATGATCCACATGGCATGATAGTGCATCTGGCTTTCCTGACTGACTTCCCAGTTGATACAAAATGTCATAGTTATAGTGGGAGAGGAGGTTGGCCCATTGTGCATGGCATCAGTTTGTGATCTTTGTGTCACAGAAGTAGGTGAGATTCTTATGATCTGTAATCACCTTGACCAGGTCCTTCATGCCCTGCATGTACTGTCACCAGTACTCAAATGCCTTGACAACTGCTAACATTTCCTTGTCATAGATGTCATAGTTGCATTCTGCAGGTGACAACAACTTGGAGAGGAATGTGACTGGATGGAGCTTCTTGTCATCTTGTTTCTGTGAAAGAACTGCACTGTGGGTGTAGTCTGAAGCATCAGTCTCAAGGACATAGGGATGATTGGGGTTTGCATGTACGAGTACTGGTGCTGTTGTGGTGGCATGTCTCAGCATGTCAAATGATGCCTGCTCTCTCTGCCCCCAGACAAACTTCACACCTTTTCTCTCAAGGTCATGAAGCAGCCTTGCCATCTTTGAGAATCCCTTAATAAACCTGTGGTAGGAGTTCAGAAATCCTAAGAATGACTGAACTTCTTTAACATTACATCATTCCTTCCATTTGCATATGGCTTCCACCTTCCACTTGTCCATCTCAAAGCCTCTTTTACTCACATGTACCCCTAGCCAATCCACCTTGTCCTTGTGGAACTCACATTTCTTTGCTTGACAGTAGAATTTTGCCTCTCAGAACCTTTGTAAGATGGTTCAGTTCATGCATATGTGGTCAGGGAGGTTGTCTGCATAGGAGAGCATGTCATCCAGATAGTTTGTGGCAGAGATGTCAAGGACTGGTGTGAGAGTGTCATTCATCATTTGTTGGAAGATGGCAGGGGCATTGCATAAGCCAAAGTGCATGACTTTAAACTCAAAGAGTCCAAAGTGTGTCTTGAATGCCATTTTCCACTCATTGCCCTTGTGGATCCTTGTGAGGTTGTAACCATTTCATAAGTCAAACTTCAAAAAGACATTGGACCCTCTGATATGGTCCATGATTTCATCCATGTGTGGGAGGGGGTACTGATCTTTCACTGTAATGGCATTGATCTTCTGCCAGTCAACCACAAGATGGTTCTTCTTTGTGTCCTTCTTGGGGATAAAAAAGCATGGGGATGCAATGGGGGAGTTGGAGGGTTGGATGAACCCTTTTTTGAGCATGTCATCCAGCCATTCCCTTAGCTCTATGTTTTCTGTGTCCAACATTGGATAAAGACCTGCAGGTCACAGGAGGATGGCATCTTTGACGAATTCGATGGGGATGTCATATTTATGGTGATCTGGCAGCTTGTTGGGTTCAGTTTCCAAAAACACATTGAGGAAGTCATTGTCATGACAAGAACGAAGTGCGAAGCTAACTGTGGGAATTGGCAAAGAGCTGAGAAGAGAGAAGGATACCTCATGTTTGACTCTGGGCTTTGCCTCATGGACTTGGACTGCACTTCATCCTCATGTTGTATCTTCTGACCTGCCTTGTGACTGCCTCATGTATAGTGTCTAGACTCACTGCCTTGTGCCCTGTTAGTATATATGTCATAGGAGCAGGAGGACTTATTTCTCACACAATGTCTTGTATTCCCTCTAGTATCAGTTCCCTTCCAAATCAACTCTTATACTCTTTGCCACTTCATTCTGTGTGCCATCTGCACCACTCTACCTTGAACACTGAGGGCATAGTCCCATGGTCCCCTGCCCACTCATGACATTATGTTGCATCTTATGACCATGCCACTACCTCTATGCCCTGCAACTGATACTTCCTACAACAACCAAGAGAAGACCTAAACCCAGATGTCACCAGAGTCTTGCAATGAATCCCAGGGGAAATCGCCCAACAGCAATGAAATGAGGAATAGAAAGATGCATTCTGCCTGTTCACAGTCCATCACACCAATGAAATAGAGGCCCTGAGGATCTTCCCCTACAGATTCATATATCAGCAAACTGCATGCTGGGTCACTATTAACATTCTGTATCTCCCATTCCAACTACAACTCAGACTCCTCTGACACCTTGATCTCTGAGCATGACAGCTCTTCACCATCCATTACACACATACCCTCTTCTGAAATGGCCACCCCCATGGATCAGCTTGTTATTCAGATGGCTGCAATGGCCACTGAAATAACGAACCTCTCTCAAGCATTACAAAACCAGGCAAACCAACTTCCCATCCTACCCCCAGCACCCACATTCATCCAGTATCAGTTCAACTCAAACCCCACAGCAAATCAACCATCAATCACAGATCATGTTGTCAATGCCAGGCCAGAGAAGGGGCCAAAGGTAGCAAACCTGGAATGATATGATGGCAAGAAAAGAGGTGAGAAAGTGTCATATTGTATTTGCCCTCATCACCTATATTTGCCCTATGCAACTCCACACCAAGCAAATGCCCCTTGGTTTACATTCAACCTTGCAAAGTGTGCCAAGTCCCCAAGTCAACATTTGTTATGTTTGTTCATTCTACCTGTGCACCTTGAAAAGCCAACATTTCTACATGTTCAAGTATCTACACATGCAGAGGGGAAGTCACTGTTAACAGGGTAATGTTCAAGTTCTATGTGCATGCCAAGAAGCAAGTGTCCAGGTGAAGTCTGATTCCCACACTTCAAGAAGTGCCCCCTAAGAGTTTAACCACT
>WSUE01000031.1:0-43500 GCA_019633535.1 Tulasnella sp. JGI-2019a
TACAAGGGGCATCTAGCGAGGCGGCCGGGAAAAAACCAGGAACACGGGAATTTACCCCTGTGAGACTTCCCACAGTGTTTAGGACCCTCTAGAGGTGTTGACCGCTGAGGCAGCACCCTTCTTGTCCCCGCCCGAGACCGCGTCTCGTTAACAAGTTACAAGATTTGCGATACCGTATCGACTCTTTTGCTTTCTTCTTTTTTTCTTTCTTTTTTCCGTGGGTCAACCACATTATGCATCATGATTGCGGTGCACAACGTCTTCTTTTAGATGCATGTGCTTCTCTTAGGCTTCATTTATTTCAATAGGCAGGAGGTGCATCAGATGGAAATCCCAAGTACATATGTATATTCTCTCTTGAAAACGAAACCATACTAATTGGCTAATGCGAATTATCAGGGTCCTAACCGAGTGAAATTGCAATTTCGACTAGTTCCAGGGATCAGCCAGTGAAGCGTCGCGCTCGAAAAAATCCGCCCACCACCACCCCTCCTCCCCTTCCAGCTCAGCTACGGTCATTTCTCATCCTTCACACTCTCAGAGACCGTGTATCTGAAACAATGCGAAGAATTCCTCAAACTGTACGTCGATTGACAGGTGCGACCAAAGCAGGCAGGGCGCCGCCGACATCTTTGAGGACGAGATCGATCAGCCATGCCGCGTCAAGCAGTATATCTTCTACATCTGCGGGACCGTCTTCTTCCGGGACCTCCAAAAGGTCCATAACCACCTCAAAACAGTTGCATTCCCCTGCTACTGCACAAGCCGCCGACGCAGCCCATTCTGCCCTTCCTATCTACGCGGTCCCAAGCAAAGAAACCCGCTACGAAGGTCCCCCGCTACACTTTGCATCCTCTTCTTCGTCTGAGGCATTTCAACCCCAGCGTCTCACTATCCTCCCAACGCCTCTGCCCGAAAACGTCTACTCCGAATCAAATGAAAGCTACTATCCAAGCACATCACTGCAAGACCGGTTCGCTGTCATTGACATCTGTCTGCACGGTCTTCTTGACGTCGAGCGCGCTAGCAAGATGTTTGATGACATGCGAAGGGACCTTCTATTCCCGGTCCCGGAGTCCCTTCTCGACGTCGTGATGTACAACAAAGTCTTGGACGCCTACTTTCTGATGATGGAGAAGGATGTGGGGAAACGAGATATGTGGCTAGACAAGGGCTGGAATCTCTACGAAGAGATGGCGTATGGGAAAGTGCGTGTCAAACCAAACGCGACCACGTTTAGTATCGCTTTATCCGTTTTACAAAAGTGCGTTTTAAATCGCTCCCTGGAATACTATCACCTCCTGACACGTAACTCATCTCAGGTATCCGTCCGAATGCACAAAAGCGGGAAAAGCTGTATCAGAGGTGCTCAACGACATTTCGGACTCAAAGCACTATAAGGAGCTGTCTTCGTTGGAGGCCATCGTGACACGTGAGGGACTACTCGAAACCAGCCGGGCTTTGGAGCTCGTTGACTATGTGACCGAGGCCTCCACAAGGCACGGACATTCAGATCTCGCTAGAGAAGTGCAGTCGCTGCGCGTCGCACTGACAAAATCCAGTGTTGATCCCTTGGAAAATGTTCCCGAGGTTCAGCCTGTCCAAAAGGAGATTGTGGTGAGTCCAAGCGTACGATGAGTTTAAGCAGCTCCCTGATCCATACGCGATCATTCTAGTCACGGAAAGCCGCCGACACGGAGAGAAGCTTCACCGGTCCCAACTCAACGTCAGTACTAGGTGAACCTGAGGAACCCAAATTCGAAACCCCCTTCAACATCAAGAATCTCCAGACCCGCTTGAAAGGGTTCGTCGAATCGAGGAACAACGCCGAGATGGAGGACCGGCAGAAGGCGATCGAGAACCTAACGTATGAAGCGGCGAAGGAGCGATGGGAGCAGGAGCATCAGCAACTCAGCAAACTCGAGATCAATACGGGGCTGAAGCAGAATACAGTTCAAGGCTGGATGTGGCAGTGGTACAATAAGCTGCGCGAGCGGCTGGAGAGTGACATCAGGAAGGCGCAGACGTTGGCTAAGGAGCATGACGGTGGTATGTTTTAATGCTGTACCAATTGAGCACTTCTGATGACTGATCATTCGATGCTCTAGTCCCCGTTATCGGTAGCTGTTTCCGGCCGACTAGAGACGACGACCTGGGCCCATTCATTACCTGTCTCCCAGCTGACAAGCTGGCCATCATCACCATCATGGAGGCTCTGTCACACCAAGGCGCAGGTGGAATCGATTCTGGTGTCAAGACGACTCGCGCGTTGAAGGAAGTTGGGAAAGCCATCGAAGCCGAGTATCAGGCACGGTTACTCCGGAAGCACAAGATCAACTATCACTCCAATCGCGTTGGTGTCACCTTATCGTCCAACGGGCTCCAGTCCCTCATCGATCGCCGGGTCGAGGCTAAGAAGGTGGAGCGCAGGCTCCCGAAGGCGCAGGACCGGGTCCTGGACTGGACAGAGCCCTTGAGGTTGAAGGTCGGAGCATTCTGCATGGATGCGTTAATGGACACGGCAACTGTTGAGCGAACCAAGGTGATTGACGGGGTGGAGCAGTAAGTTGTTTTGATATGTATTTCCACACCTCTTAACTTACACTACTTGTTTTCATAGCACTGAGGAACAACCCGCATTTAGTCTCGAGTACGAGTATGTACGTGGGTTCAAGATCGGTGTGGTGCGATTGAATGCTGCTGTGTCGGAGAAGCTCGCGTCAGACAATGTCGGCCACCTGATTCACCCACGGCAGCTTCCGATGGTTGTCAGGCCCCGCCCATGGATCGGAGAGAGCTCTGGCGCTTATCTTGGTGGACGATGTGAGATTTTTCAGCTTCTTTAGCTGCATGTAATAGCCCTAACCCATCCCTTCCCCACACTTAGCGATGGTCATGCGAATGAAGAACTCCGTCGAGCAATCCAGGTACCTCTCGGAGGCTGCACGCGAAGGGAAGCTGGAAGGTGTTTTCCGTGGCTTGGATGTGCTAAGCTCCACGCCCTGGATCATCAACCGCGATATATTCAACGTCGTGCTCAAAGTGTGGAACGATGGTGTAGAGTACCCGAGTATACCTCCCGCGAATCGCAATGTGGTCGATCCGGTCAAGCCCGAGAACTACGAGACAGATCTGAAGGCTAAGGCAGACCATCTAGCAGCTGTCAGGACCGTCGCCAATCAGAAGAGGAATAATCACTCCGAGCGTTGTTCGACAAACTACAAGGTGGAAATCGCCAGGGCTGTGAGTTACTGCATCGACATATCCTATGAACCTATCATCTTACCTATTAATCTGTACAGTTCCTCGGCGAGAAGTTTTACCTTCCTCATAATGTTGACTTCAGAGGCCGGGCATATCCCATCCCCCCACATCTAAGTCAAGTCGGTGACGATTTGAGTCGTGGACTGTTGAAGTTCGCGGAGAAGAGGCCACTAGGAGTTCGTGGACTGCGGTGGTTGAAGATCCATCTCGCCAACGTTTTTGGAAACGACAAGGCTACCCTCGATGACCGAGCGCAATTCACTATGGACCACCTTGACGACGTGTATGATAGTGCTATGAACCCTCTCGATGTTAGCGATATTCTCCTATGTCGTTGCGATGCATGCTCACGTTTATTTTATTTTTTTGCTTGACAGGGACGGCAGTGGTGGCGAAAGGCTGACGATCCATGGCAATGCCTTGCGACTTGCATGGAGCTTCGTGCCGCCCTGGAGTCGCCCGATCCTCTTGCCTTCATGTCCAACCTACCGGTGCATCAAGACGGTACATGCAATGGCTTACAGCACTATGCAGCCCTAGGAGGTGACGCCATTGGTGCCGCACAGGTCAACCTGGACGTGACGGAAAAGCCTTCCGATGTGTATACCTACGTGGCGAACATGGTGGAGGCAGAGATCCTCAAGGACATCGAGAAGGGGAATACAGAGGCTAAATACCTTACTGGAAAGGTCTCCAGGAAGGTCGTGAAACAGACAGTCAGTGCTTACATCGAAGCTGTTGAGGAAACACTGTCTAAATGCCGTATCGGCTACACTAGGTCATGACAACGGTTTATGGCGTTACTATGGTTGGTGCCCGTGCGCAAATTGAACGCCAGCTTGTGGACCGCGGAGATATCCCGATTGCCAATTGCTGGTCGTGTGCTTCGTACCTAGCTAAGAAGGTAAGCATAATAGGTGTTTACTTGTCACCGCACTGCCTGATATCTTGCTATCAGACCTTAGGATGTATCGGTGACCTATTCAAGGGTGCAAACGCTATCCAGAATTGGTTGACACAGTCGGCACGCGTCATCGCACGATCCGTACCTCCGACTCGTGTCGAGGCGTTCCTCGAAGATAAGAAGTCATTCGCCGCTAGCCAAGCGGAGGCCGCAGCTGCGGAACTAGAGGAGTCAGCTCCGGTCAAAAAATCCAAAGGCCGTGGGGGGAGCAGCAAGATCGTCAAGGCCCCTGACGTCAAGCAGGAACAGATGACCTCCGTGATTTGGACGACGGTGCTGGGTCTTCCAATCGTACAGCCTTACCGAAAGGTCAAGAGAAGACAGGTCTTTACCAACCTGCAATCGATCTACATCTCGGACCCAAGTAAACCAGCAGAAGGTGCTCCAATTCCGAAGAAGCTCTCTTAACTCGTATTGATAACCTTGCGCGATCTAGTGAGCCCGGCTAAGCAAGCGTCCGCCTTCCCACCGAACTTCATTCACAGTTTAGACGCTACCCACATGATGCTCAGCGCGTTGGAAATGCAGGTTTGTCCTGTCTTCCTGCATTGATTGCATCTGCGGCAACCTAACGATCGTTCCCAAAAGAAATCGAACCTCACCTTTGCGTCCGTGCATGACTCGTATTGGACACATGCGGCCTCTGTCGATGACATGTCGGTTATCATCCGTGACACTTTCGTGTGGCTTCACTCGCAAGATATTTTGAAGGGATTACAAGACGAGGTGATTTCTGTCTAGTTCGATTATGACCCTCTCACCCCACTTACATGGGATGTTCTCTACTTCGCAGTTCCGTGAGAGATATGCTGGACACAAGGTCCCTCGCGCTTCCCTCACCAAGGCGGACTTGGACAGGATCATTGACCACTCTGACATGCCACCGGAGCAGAAGATCCAGCTACTTAGTGCCAGAGGGAAGCTACGCGTAAAGAAGGCTGTCTCGGATGATCAAGAGTCCTCAAACGCCTTATCTGACGTCGACTCATCAGCTGATGGTGATGAGGCAGTCCCGGCGGAAGGCGTGGAGACTGTTCTCGGACCCTTCGTCGATCTGAACCACCTCTGGCCCCCAATGCCGGAGAAGGGGTCGTTCGACGTGAGCCGGACGAAGAACTCACCATACTTCTTCAGTTAAAGGGCGATGGGTGGTCCAATTGATCGTATGATTTTGCAAGCCCTTGTGCATTCACCTTCACCTACTTCGGATTTATTTTGTCGCTTTTCGCTTTCCCTTCATCGTCATTGCACTTCTCATCACCTGCATTAACAGTATTGTATCTACATTCATCATAAAGAAAATCTCATTTCCTATATGGCACAACACCGTATCGCGCCTAGACAGAGCAGTTCACTTCCTCTTCTTTTTGGCCTCTTTGGTCTTCTCCTCAATAGCAGACTTTGGTACCTCTTTAGACATCAAGAAATCGGCGACCTTGCGCGAGTGCTTGCCTTGCAAAACTACCTCCATTGCGTTCGAACCTTTGCCCACTCCTGGGGTGGGGTCAGCTGTCGTCGGCGTTGCACAGAGTTTACTCAAGTCTTCGGATAGACGTTCCGCTCTGAGATCGCTCGCATACGGCCCACGCGCGTAATACCCAAATCCGGTGATCCTTGTAACAAATTCCCCTGCCGACCTCATGTTTATGGTCTGGGTGAGGATGGGCCGGGGTGCGCCTTCCCTATAGAAACGAGAGAAGTTGGATTAGGACGTGGCGGGTCCGTCCAGCTCAGGTTAGTTAGGCTCACTCGGGTGACGCCCCTTCGATGCTGTGCCATGGCTGCATGGCATCCAGGACCGCTTGCAAGAGATCGTTCCTCAGAATAGACCTAACTGGTTCTTCGCCCTGCTTTCGCACGACATTTCGCAATATATCGTCTGGTACGATATATGCCGCGTCGCGAGGGTGCACGAGCGAGTTCGCACCAATGTGAGCGTTGATGAGCTCCTAGATTTGCAGTCGGGTGTATACTGTTGAGATACTAAGATCCCTCATGGAGGTGTTAGTCACGGGGCGCACCCGAATAGGGGGTTAATATGAAAATTCGGAGGACGACGCACTCTTTGTCTTCAGCTTCGAAGAGGGCTAGCGAGGTTCCACAAGGTTTCCACAGCTCCAAGACAGTCATCGGCATCGCATGTTTTTCTTCCGCATTCTCCCCTTCCATCTTCTCCTTCCCTTTGGCTTGCGCCTCACCTGCCGTCTTGAACAATCGATGTCCAACAAACTCGGGGTGGTTGGCATTCACTACGGCTACAGTGGATGTCACCCTTAGTCCCCTTGAGCTTCAATAGCCCTTCCTTCTCTACCGTTTTAAGGAACTTTGCAAGCGTCTTGAATGATGACTTTTTGAGATCAAGGGGAGGCGATAAATGAGGGCGAGAGGGTTGGAGGATTTTGACCAAGAAGTGGCCCGCAGTGCATGGAACCGCATGTGGATGGTCTGGGATGGTCTGGGCCACGGCTTGAAGTAAGGCTTGACGGATATTCGAGTCAGTATCTATGTAGGGCCAGTTCATTGATGAGTGTATTATGGGAACGTAGATAGGAAACATACCGGCTGCACTCAAGTCCTCTTGATCTGCGTTCTGCGAGACCTGAGGTAAGTCTTCGTTTGCGGAAGACCCACCAGGCGGTTCTGCTTTGCCGACTCTCCGATCTTTTTCTATTGCACTGTTCTCCAGCGCCTCTCTCTCCCTGGGTTCGTCGGTGGACTGGCCACCCAAAACCTCGCCGGGTGGCGGAGCCTCACTTCCAGCAGCCCATAAAGCATCTCCAAACGCATGCAATATGGTTACGGCCTTCCCTTTCACATCCTTTTTCGCCGTAGACCATCGTCAACTCCCTGAGAGTCATCGCAAGCTGTCCCACAGCCAATGGCACTGATTTATTGTGTTCAATCACTGAGACTACACCGTCCTTTGGGAGTTTTGGAAGGAGGATATCCGTTGGGTAGGATATTGAGACGACTTCCGAAACCATGAGATCGGCACCGCCGGCGACCTTCTCGACGGCAGCCGCGAGCGTAGACATGCATACAAGTAGTGGTCGCTTCCATAGAGTATAGACTATGTAAACACTTGGTTAGGGAAAATGTATATGACCTTGGCATCATAGGAAAGGTGTTTGCCCCACCTGTCGGAACCAGACGAGTACTCTTTCCAATAGTGAACCATAACGGATGTGTAGTCGATGGGTCGATGTAGACGGTACCACTCTCATTCGAGGACGTTGTGAATTTGGAAGAGT
Source organism: Tulasnella sp. JGI-2019a (assembly GCA_019633535.1). Lineage (NCBI taxonomy): Eukaryota > Fungi > Basidiomycota > Agaricomycetes > Cantharellales > Tulasnellaceae > Tulasnella sp. JGI-2019a. The sequence goes on from WSUE01000031.1 coordinate 7,480, forward strand.
GAAGGCCCTCTGGGACTAAGAGGTCCCCATCTTCTGGAGGTTGGATGTTGAAGTCCTGAACAACCTGCGCGCGCAACTTGCGACGCTCCGAGCTGAAAAGGGCTTCGTTTAGCCGTCCCATTAAGCACACAACGCGTGACTCACTTCTTGAGTGGCACCGATGGCTTCGTGCGATGCTCCTGCTTGAACATGGGAAGAGAATGTGTACGCTGTATAGATGGGGGCACGGCACGTGCGGTCAGAAAGGTCACATGACGTCTGGTTTCTTGCGATCAAAATCCTTCTTGCGTTACTATACTTACATCCAAGGATTAGAGAGATTTGAATGGTTTGAGCTTTGATGTCGGATCGGTTCTCATACCCCTCCTACATTGTTCAACAGCCTAGAGCGCTCTAGGCGATTGCCAGTCATACTGTTAGACACCCATTATACGGTACATACAATCCTGCCCTAGGACAGAAATTGATCGTATGACTATGCACGCTTTGGCGCGTTCACTTCGTCTACTTCAGATTTCGATTTTTTTCCTTTCCCTTTCCTTCGTCACCTTTACATTTACTGTATTGCATCTACACGTATTACAAAAGATCTCATATCCCGACACAAAACACCCAAACACAATAGTTCACTTCTTCTTCTTGGGCTCTTTGGTCTTCTCCTCAATACCAACCTTTGGCACCCCTTTTGACATCAAAAAATCGGCGACCTTGCGCGAGTGCTTTCCCTGCAACACCACCTCCATTGCTTTCGAACCTTTCGGAGCCGCTGGGACGGGGCCGGTTGTCGTCGCTGTCGCACAGAGCTTACACAAGTCTTCGGATAATTGTTCCGCTGTGAGGTCGCTCGCATGCGGCCCATGCGCGTAGTCCTCAAATCCGATGATGGTTGTGACCCATTTTCCAGCAGACCTGGTCTTGGTCTCGATGAGGATGGGCTTGAGCGAGCCTTTCCTATATGAATGATAGAAGTTGAGTCAGTAAGGGCGATGGGTTCGTTCGGTGAGATAAAGCTCACTTTGGTGTTCCTCCTTCGATCCTGTGCCACGGTTGCATAGCCTCCATGACCGCTTGCAGGAGATCGTTCCTCCGAAGAAATTCAACGGGTTCTTCGCCCTTTTTGCGCAAGACGTTTCGCAACAGATCATCAGGCACGATAAACGCCGCCTCACGAGGATGCGCGAGCGAATTCGAAGCGATGTGGGCGTTGATGAGGTCCCGGACTTGCGATCGGGTATATGTTACTGAGATGCTATAAATCATCATGGCTGTGTTAGCGAGTGCAGTGATAACCTAATAACTTGGACGACGACTCACTCTTTGTCCTTCGCTTCAAAGAGGGCCACGGTGGTTCCAAAAGGTTTCCATAGTTCCTCGACTGCCATCGGTGCTACCTTCGCTTCTGCCGCTTTCTCCCGGTCCGCTTTCGCTTTCTCTTTGGCTTGAACCTCGCCGGCCGTCTGGAACGATCGATGGCCGACGAACTCGGGGTGAGTAGCATTCACAGAGACCACGGTGATGACATCCTTGGTTTCCTTGGTCTTTAGCATGCCTTCTTTCTCCACAGACTTAAGGAACTTGGAGAATGTCTTGAACGATGATTTCTTGAGATCCAGGGGAGGGGATGAGTGAGGGCGGGAAGGTTGGAGGAAGTTGGACAGAAAGTGGCTCGCGGTGCATGGAAGGGCATGCGGATGTTTCGGGATGGTTTGGGTCACTGCTTGAAGTAAAGCTTGACGAAGGTTCAAGTCGATGTCTATGCAGGGCCAGTTATGCATAAGTGGGATATAGGAGCGTAAATGAGATACAGACCTGCTGGAGTCAAATCCTCCTGATCCGCAGTCTGCGAGATCTGGGGTAAGGCATCGTTTGCGGAAGAATCTTTAGATGGCCCTGCTTTGCTGACGCCCTGACCTTCCCCCTCTTCCTTGGTTTCATCACTGGGCTTACTACCCAGGACCTCACCAGGTGCCAACGACTTGCTCCCCGCGGCCCATGGGGCGTCCCCGAACGTACGCAGCACGATTACGGCCTTGCCTTTCACATCATTCTCAGCGTAGACCATCGTCAGCTCCCTGAGAGTCATCGTAAGTTGTCCCACAGCCAATGGTACGGATTTGCCATATTCCGTCACCGAAACCAGCGCGTCCTTTGGAAGCTTTGGAAGGTGGACGTCTGGGGGGGTTATTGAGACGACTCCTGGAATCATGAGATCGGCGCCGCCAGCGATCTTCTCAATGGCAGCTGCGGGCGTAGAAATGCATACGAGTAATGGTCGCTTCCAAAGTGTGTACACTAAGTGAAGTATTGATTAGGAAAATCAGGAGTGCTATGGGCATAGCAAGAAAAGGCGTTTTGTTCCACCTGTTGGAATTAAGCCCGTGCTCTTCCCAATACTGAACCATAACGGATCTGAAGTCGATGGATCGATGTAGACGGTACCATTCTCGTCCGAGGATGTTATGAATTTGGCAGAGTGGAGGCCCTCTGGGACTAAGAGGTCACCATCTTCTGGTGGTTGAATGTTAAAGTCCTGTACGATTTGTGCTCGCAACTTGCGACGCTCCGAGCTGAAAGCGTTTAGTTCAACCACATCTCCTAAGCATGCTACGCTGTTGCTCACTTCTTGAGTGGCGCCGATGGCTTTGTGCGGTGATCCTTCTTGAACATGGCTGAAGGGAGAGGAGAATATTAATGTGTACATGGATAAGGGCACGTGCGGTTGTTTGTCCTGCAAGCACATCGACTACCCCTGCACTGCTGCTACTGACTACTTCCAGAGGATGCGGCGAAAGGCCACCTTACCATCCAAGCTACCTATTCAGACGCAGCGCCACCGGCCAAAATCCTTCCTGCTCCGCCCTGATACCCTTGTTCGCACCAACGCAGGTCATTACATCCTGCACGCACGTATGAGGACTGGGGGCATGTTGTGTGATCTAAATTGCTAGAGTATGGCATTGAATCGACCCTCAGGCCATTCTCACATCGGCCAGCATCCCTCAAGTCTAGGTTAATGCCGATGTCAGCCTCCGTTAAACATTACGATCCTGCCTTGAGCACTATTATATGTCGACTCAATTGCTACCGTGGCTGACGAAGTATTCTGTTGGTTGAATGACGATGCGGGCCAAATGCATAAGCAATTGATGACAGATCCTCTTTGTCAGTCTCACAATGCGCCGTCATGTGGCGCACTGATTGATCCTTATTTTCTCGGTGAACTCCTGGGGTTTTCGTCTCATGGACATCACCTCGAAACGGTGCGGTCCAACAAGATGTTCGAAGCGGCATTGAACATCATGAGCCGACGAGTAGGGCTCAAACTATTTCGCGATAGCAAGGCACGCCATGGCTCGCGAATGCTGTATTCTGATATCATTGATCTTCTAGACATGGATTAAGTGATCAATGATGGGCCTCCTCTTTCGGGATGTCCGCTTCCAAATGGAACAAGAACTCTGCGGCACCTCCGCCAACGCCATCCTCAACTGAAGATTTCGCTACTGTAGGCTGGGCAATGTCGGGTTCTTGGGCGTCGTATGCGGCGAGCTCAGACGCAAGGTCGGATGGGGAAGTGGGAGGTTTTGGTGCAGACGGAGCTGCAAATGTCTTCACGTGTGCCAGGTGCGCATCAGGAGCCTGAAATATATTATTAGACGTAAAGAAGTCTGATGAGCCTGAGCATTCTTCTTGCGCGCAGCGAAATAAGTTTGCTCACTGGAGGCGCAGGCTTATATGCCTTGAGCTCATTGATGTAAAGGTCCTGAACGAAGTCTTAATAGCCACAGGCGGTATGTTAGATTGATTCCTAGTCCAATCTATGGGGAAGCGACGCATACCTTTGCGTGAGACGGTTGAGGTGGTAAGTGTTCGCAGGTGTGCAGGTGCTGCCCGAGCCTGAGGGGTGAAAATAAATAAGCCGCAGCTCCGCAGAAAAAGACCGTTTTATCATACTTACAGTACGTCTGATTAGGGAGGCCATTAGAGTGGGAGAGGATTGGCGGTCGTTCGTGGATTATTGCACTTTCACCCGAGCTCGAAATGTTTGGATTACATCAGCATCTATGTTCATCCACTATTCCTCAGTGTCGGTGCTGTATCGATGCATTGATACAACCTCACAACGTCCTAAACCTGTGCTCTGCAGAGTCTTGCTAATTTTGTTACAGGTGTCGCGACCCACAAAGAGAGCAGGAGTTCGTGTCCTTGGAGGAAAACACACCAAATGACACATATTTGATTCGAGCCACGCTCAGAACAGCCATGGGACAATCAAATACCTTGGCGTCTCCCATGTGAAACTCGAGAAGGATCGAGGTTTTGTGGATGGCGTTGCATCTCCACGATGGAGTCAACAGCCGAATGAAGATATCGATGAGAGGCTAAGTATAAACGACTCGGACATCGGATACGCTTATGGGACACCTCCGACAACTTAAATGTTGAATCATGTGCACCTAATGATCATCAATGATACCGGGGAAACATGGAAGGGGGTATATGAATAGTAGCAAAGTGAAACGGTAAACTCATATACTCGGTTTCACCACACTGTTTCCGGGTGGAGGCGGTTAGAATTCAGTCGGAAAATAGAGCTGGTGTTCTCAAGGACAATCAATGAGCTTGGCATTTTGATTCGTGGATCGTCGACCAATTTTCGGGGGCATCATGTTTGCCAAGATATACGGCAGAGTTCCCCAGGCTTCCTTTTGTACAATTGTCGGTTGATAGCTCAGAGGCCGTGATATGAATGAGCGCGAGATGCAGCCGGCAATTCTCCCAGATGGAAGACGGCTTGATGATGTCGATAGCCGATTGTTGTTCATGCTGGCCATTGTTTTGAGAGTATTACAGACAGTGCACCCGCGTTTTGCTGGTTTTCAATGTGGACGAGTTAAAAGCTTGGTTACTGATTCCGCCTCGTATCGCCAAGCATAATGTAGAAACTAATACACTACTACCGAGGTCTGGTCATGGGTTCCGACTAAAGACATTGTGAGAAGTAGTCGTTGGAGTATGTGCACACATAGGGTGATGTGCAGACCTAAGGATATGAAAACATCAGTGCACATATGGTAAGATGTTTGATTGTGGTGGACTGACAGTGGAACCCGTGTATGTCAATCCGCCGCACTGGTTTAGGAGAAGGGTTAGTCAGGACAAGGTCTACACAGTGCATGAAGAGCCACCAACCTGTCCGTATTGCGCGACAGTGCCTGTGGCGGTGGTCGTAGCCGCGGTGGTCGTCTGCTCATACTCGTGTGAGGATTTATAAGGAAAGGCTAAGTGTCTTGACTGCTAACCTTTGTTGTACTGCTGCTGGTTGTGACTTTGGTTGTGGAGGTCGCGGTGGTTGGTACGTTAGTGGTACTGCTAGTCGTGCTAGTCGTTGCCTTACTCGTAGTGGTGGCAGAGGTGGTCTTTGCTGTCGTAGTCGGCGAGCTCCCACCACAGGTGAAGACCGAGGGCCCTGTTTAAATCCTCAGAGACGCTCTAGGAGGTGTGGAACAGTGTTTCATTGGCTTACCTGGAATCGTGTAATTTGTCACAGGTGGGTAATAGATATTGATCGTGATGCCACTGAGCAAAGTTATGATGTGAAGTGTCAGACATCGAAGGTCTGTGATATAAATGAAAGTGGTATAGCGTACGGATCGGATCCCGCATATGCGCCAGGGAATGACACCGTAGCAGGCTTTGTGGATCCGCCGCCTGTAACATTGATTTGGGCGCATTCCATCTAGAACTCAGTGAGCCATAGGTCAGCACCCGTCGAAATATGTAAATAGAAGTGTTCCTTCTCGGAGACACGTACGTAGAATTGGGCGCCAGGGTACGTCGACGCCGGATGAAGTGCAATAATCTCCAAGCGAAGGAAGTAGTTTCCAGCAGGGATGCACGAAGGGATCGTAACGTTCTGCAATCCCTTTGCGTTGTACAAACGATTTACGCCCCAATTAGTACCATCAAAACCTAGATCACAAGTACTCGTTTAGTTGCACTATATTTCTAAGACCATGGGGGAAAACATACCGTCTTCCCAGATTTTGAACCACTTCAGACGATGGAAAAGTAGTAAACCGTTAGTATTGGCGTCAAAGGATAATAAATAAGGTTGAGCTACGTACCTGGAGGCCAGTGACGTCCGTTTGAAGGGCAGAAGGTACACTGTCGATGTATTTCAACAAGGGACACCCGATCGTTAGGGGAGGTGGACTCACGCTGCCATATAAGCCATGACGGGTCCTAGATGCTGGAAAAGGTGGAATGTATCGGGGTTAGCCGGCGTGGTACACAATGAATGTGGTAGACGATCATCGCACCGAGATCTCAATCGGGTCCGCGAGATCCGAAGGGTTATATCCATTCGGTTGAAGACCATGGTGCCATTCACCAGTGACCGTCGCGCCAGCCGGGACATTGATGACAGTCTGGGAGTATGGTGTAACAAGAGGGTTCGGTCCTCCGTTGCAGATGATGTCTGTACTCGTAACGTCGGTGATCGGGCCATCGTACTAAAGAGCATATAATCGTTAGCCTTTGAAAAACTGATTGAACATGCACTCTACGACGATATGCTCCACTCACCGATGGGTACCGCACACCATTAGTCCACCCCTGATCAACGCCATTGACGTAGACACGTTGGAAAATTGTATGGGCTTTCGCGAGGCCCAGGGCCGCACATAGGATGACGGTAGATGATAGCATTGGTCCAAGAGTTAATGCCCTAGATTGAGCGGTTTTTCGAGGGTTTTTATAGCCCGCATGCGCATATATTTCCCGGATTCATACGCCGGTGCTTCGGATCGCTAGGATGGCCCAATGGCCGCCTTGGCAATCAGCTCGCAGATTTTCGAGCAATTTTCGGAGGTAATGCGGCGTGATCGCCATGTCTGTCCAATCGGTCTCAACCCGCGAAACGGGCCGGTGATATCTTTTTCCAGCAGACTTGTCGGCAGATATTCGCGTATGCGAGAGTTGCCCGGCATGTTTCCATTGAGACTTATAGGGGGATCAAACCTCAGCTATTAGAGGCTATGCTGGCAACGATGGCCAGGGAGATGTTGCATCGTGAATATGGCGCGAAGGCGTATGTTTTGATAAAGCGCGAGACTTAATAAGAAAACAGGCGTGAGATGGAGATAACAGATGGCTGCTGAGACCTTTCGATGATGTTGGTAGCGTGAGTGCTCGGTACGCCCAACCAATATGGATATTAGAGATTATGTATTTTAGTCCAAAGCTGTTCTCCATATATAACGGTGACAAAGCACGGTTGATATACGTAGATTCAAAATATCCTACAAAACGAAAGAAAAAAAGCTCCAAAAAAACACTTTTTTTCTTTTTAGAAATACAGTTTTGCAATAACGATGACATCCAGAGTAGCAGTAGTTAGATAAACAAAACAAAACAACAGAAAGAGATGCATGCGAGTGTGAGATAGAGGCACAACAGATGATGGACTTCCTAAAAGAAAACTAAAGGATCCGAGAGTTAAACGAAATAAGACGAATTTGAAAATAAAGTGTGTAGAGTAATGGAGAGGATGAAGGGATGCATGTGTTTTCGTGTAGTAGAATGAGGGGGGGATTGAAAAGAAAGAGGGAAAAAAGAATACCGCGTGATGTGAGAAGTCGAAGGAATCGTCGAAGGCCATCATCTGTGAATGTAGGGAGAGGCTCAAGCATGGGACGCAACCCAATTCTCTTGATACCTCTTCCCATTATCGTCCGCCTCTTCAGACGACCCCCTCTCCACCACCGTCTCCAAGTTCAGCGGACCCTGCGAGCCAGTCGACGAGTGATAATTGGAATGGTGATACATCTGTCCATTGAACGATCCAGCGGGATAGGAACCATGGTTATATGAGTAACCATCCTGGGAAAACTCCTGGAGCTGTTGCTCCGACTGCGGCTGGAACTCGAAATCCCATCCGACGTTCATCCCACGCAACCCTTGGTTGTGACCCTCGGCGGCGTTGCTGTTACCGTGAGGTGTGGGGGCGTCCTGATGGGTGCTGTTATCGGGGTGGTAGCCATACAAATTCGCACCAGCATCCGATCCGAGCGTCGCACCGATCCCGATGCTGGCCCTCCTGGACATGTTCGGTCCACCAGATGCCATGATGGTCTTGGTCGATCCACCACTTCCGCGACGCCACTCCATCATCTGGAACTCCAACTGACTCTCCTCGGCAGTCGCAGCGCTGAGGTCGACTTCCTCTGACAATGAGAGATCATGACCCTCTTCAATGAAGAGGGATGGGTCGAATGAGACGGTCTCCATGACAGGCCCGGCAGCGCCAGGAGCACCCTCATAGAGGGCCTCGAGCGGGACGTGAAGAGGAACGAAGGGAGCACCTTCCGAATGTTGCTGAACCGGCAGATACTGTTGAAGGTGATGATGCTGGTGTTGACCATCCTGCTGATAATCCTCGTACTGCTCCTGCTGCTCATGCATCCCCAACGCAGCATCGCCCAGGAGTACATTCCCACCAGCAGCGCCGAGGGTAAAACCCTCCTGCAACAGCCCATCGCCATTCACGCCGATGTTCACCGAGTTCATGTACTCGTGCCCACTCCCACCACTGGGGAACGCGTACTCCAACAGACCACCGAGGTGCTCGGGGTCCATCTCGGCAGGGTCAGTCCCAGGAGGCAGGTTCAAGTTCAACTCGACGCCAAGGTCCTCAAGACCCATCTGCCTCATGGGCTGTTCTAACGCCTGTGTATGCGGGGAAGGATGCGGATGGTACTGTTGAGGTTTTTGTTGGTGGAAGTGTCCTGGGATGGGAGTGACCGGCGTTGGACTCACAACCGAAGACGGCGACAAGGGAGTGAAAGGAGGAGCAGGGAATGGAGATCCAGCGTCTGAAGGCGAAGGCGCCGACGCGGAAGCAGCCATCTGTAACCTCGGGACCTTCCGCCCACTCGTAGGGTACGGACTCTTCACCAAGGGATTCGTCTGAGCCTTGTTCGTCCACCTCCCACTCGTAGCACGTTGAGGCTGGGGTTGAGGGACGCTGTTCGACTTGGCCGGGGACGCAGCGCGGACGGTCTCGGCAGGTGAGCCTACCGCGGGAGGAGCAGGAAAGGTATAGCTCGGCTCGATGAAAGTCAGACCGAGGTTTCCATCTTCCTGATGATCCGAGCCGGCCTTGGGGGTCGAGTACGCCTCAGACTCTGGTGTCGGTGCGTGGAACTGCAGCTGCTGGTCTTGGTTGTACATGCCATACTGTTGCTGCTGTCCAGCCATCGTCCCCGAGAAGTCGAACTGCGTGGAGTAGGCCAACTGCGGTAGGTGTTGCTGAAGGGGAGGAGTCTCGAGTACAGAGGGAGCGTTCGAGTTGCTGCTGCTAGAGAACGTCGCCGGAGAGGAATGCTGCGATAAATCCTACAAACAATCAGGACCATAGGCAAAAGGAGAAAAAGCCAAAAGGACATTCAACTCACATAATTGGGAAGCCCACTCGACCACTGTCCACTGCCCATCGACGAGCTCGAACTCTCATCCTGAGACCCCGCAGTGGACATCGGCACCATCCCAGCTATCAACTGCTGCTGAGACTGCTGAGGGTGTTGAGGCGCCAGACTCTGCATCACCGTCGGCAAACTGGGCAACATCATCCCACCCGCATTCGCGTTCGAAAAGTTCTCCGCCTGCTTCTTATTCGCGCCTTTACTCGTGGACCTCGACCTCTCCCTGTTGCCGTTACCAGCGTTGTTGGCACCCCCATTGAGGAGTTGCTGCTTCGCGGTAGGCGCTCCCGACCTCATCTTCCGGATCGTCTTCCCACCCGGTCGGACGAACGTACCGTTGATGGGCGGTCGAGGTTGTTGTTGCTGGACGAGCGGGGGAGGCGCAGAAGGTGCAGCGGGGAACGCAAAGTTATTGCTCGGCGCAGCGGCGTGTTGAGACGTAAAACCATCATACGACGCTTGTTGGTGATGTTGAGGGAATCCCCACCCTTGCGCGAACTGCTGCTGCGGAACTGGCTGTTGGCCATAGGCATGAGGTAACGGAAGGCCTTGCTGCTGCTGCAATTGTTGCTGTTCCTGCTGCGCGTTCGCCCACGTTAAATGCGCGTTGGGAGGCGGGCAACTCGACGTTCGCCTATGCATCCTCGGTTGTTCCGCCCCACCACCCGCAGCATCGCCATAGGCATGAGGCTGCTGATACTGATGATACTGCTCCACGTGAGATGATGGTTGTTGTTGGGGCGGAGGGAACGTGTAATTCGTATAAGGTACAGGCGCGAACTGTCCAAGGCTCATCGGGACCCCAGAAGCATCATGAGGCGTCGGCGTGCTAGGCACCGACCTCGGTTTGCCGCTGTTGTTGCTGTACGCGGCGGGTGGTTGGTGCTCGTATTCGGGTACGCTGAACGCTCCCGTTCCAGGAACGGAGGATGAAGGGCCGGGGCTCGGGCTTCGCGCGTGCGATTGCTGCTCTCGCTTGACAGCTGCAGAGGAGGAAGAGGACGCGGACGCCCAACCCATATTCTGAACGAGGACTCCCGCGACCTCCTCTAGGCGTTGACGCTTCTCGACGGCCATCTTTTTCCCGGTACGCTTCTTAACGTTCTTATCTTTAGCCTAGCAACGAAAACCGAAAGAAAAGAAAAGAAAAGAAAAGGGGTGGAATGGTCAGATGAAGTTCAACCGATGACGACCACGTGATTCAGGAATGGAGATAAGATGGGGAATGGAATTGTGGAACCCGTCCCCCGGTGATAGACTTACTTGCGGAGAGTACTTGTAATCCGGGAATAACCTCTTGTGCTGGGCCTTTGCATGGGCTGCTCGAGCTCGGAAGAAGGACTTTTCCTTCGGGGGCAAGAAGTCCCAGAGGATACCGGAGATCTTGGAGACACCTAGTAGCGGGAAAACACCAAAAAGTCAGCACCGTGCGTACGTACACACACGAAATGAGGTGGCGCGCGAAATTGATGGGAAGGGGGGAGGATGGAAAGAGGCAATGAGGTGCGAAAGAGGCCAGCCCCATAAGTACGCGATGGCGGTGTTAGAGGGTGTTAGAACGTGGGCCTTCGAGATAGATAGAGATGGTTGGAAGGCGAGGATTCCCGGATCCGTCGGAAGGTGGTGTTAGGACGGACACCATGGCCGGGTGTGCAAGAAACACAAGTCGAGGTAAAGATGGTAAAAGACTGTGCATCAAGCGTCGGCGGCGGAATACGCGCCACGGATTCCGCCGTGCTCCGGAGGTTGGGTTTGGGTTTGTCGCGTGTGAAGGGTGGCTTGACAATTGCCGAGGTGTCGATGAGCAAGGGACAGGAACGGGTGGGCGAATGCGATCAGGCGATACCCGGTACCGCACCGCATGCGAATGTGGATCGCGAATGGAAATGGGACGTAGGGGGGGGGGGGGGATTGAGAATGGGAGGGAAAGGTACTCACTCTGCTCATCCTCGTCGTTCTCCTCGTCATCGTCATCGTCGGTATCTTCCTCGTCATCGTCAGCGCCGCCTTTCTTCACCCGATCCTTCTTCTTCTTGTCGGCGAGACGCTTCTTGATTAATGGCCTGAGCTCGTCAGGTATCCGAGTTCCACTCTCCTTCACATGGGACCTAGGGGATTTCACCAGTTCAGTCCACATTGCAATGTCGATCGACGAGCCACCACACTCACCGGAACAAGAGGAAGCAATTCGGTGGACGCTTGATGTGTCCAGCAGGCTTCTTAGCGGTGTGACTGGAATTCCTGCCGTTCCTGCCGTAGGCGTTGGAAGACGCGTAATAGGCGGGATCGGAGTATTTAGGGTCGATGGCGTTGGGTAATGGGGCTTCGTTGTCCTCTCGCCCAAACGCGCTGAACCATGGTAGAGGTCCGCCACCGAGACCGTTGCCGCCTTGTGCGGCGGATAGTTGGGTTGGGTTGACGGTGAAGGTGGGTACGGAGGAAGGATATTCGAGGTCGACGTGAGGGGTAGCGACAGCTATAAGAGGTAGTGTTTGAGTTACGCGAGAAGATGTTGTGATGGGTGGATGAGACTCACGGGAAGGACGTCTTCGTGGACTGTTTCGTCGAGTGGGTGCCATGATGTATGTGATGTTGAATAGTAGGTGATACGCGTATAGAGAGTAGTCGATGTGTACGTAGGTAGCGGGTAAAAGGAGAGGAAGATGGGAGGGGGGGAAGATGAGGGAGGCGTGATGTAGATCGAGATCAACTCAGCTCGTGGTAGGCGGGTTCTGTTATAGGGAAGGCGAGACGTCAGGGAACAGGAGGGGTATCGGAAGTCCCTCCGGTCAACTAATCTGGGATGAGTACTCACCCTCAGGGAAGATTCAAATCGGGGTTCTTCTCCATGCCGATATTCGGTGAGCCACCCAAGAGATCGGTACAAGCCCGTTAACCCCAATTCATCTCCCCTGGCAACGCATTCGGCCGGAGTACAACCAATCCCGACAACACCATCCCATCCCATCGCTGCGCGCCCAATCTCAGGACTCACTTTCAAGCCACTAATTGGATTTGTGATGGTTTCGCGAAAAAGGACGAGTGCAAGTGGGATGTGTTGCCAAGCGCAGTGATCGTCCTGCTTATACCCGCACTGCCTCGATGTACGTTAACGCGCCCGCCAATGTGCAAAGACCGATGCGTCGGTCGGATGTCCGGTCATGAAATCTTGATTTTAGAGCGATTAATGTTATGTCTCCCCTCGACAGCGCAGTTAGTCAACTCCCATATCTTCTATGAAACCTTGGCAGGCGCGCGTCCCTCACAGATGGTTAGCTCTCTCTTTAACCGCCGGAGATACGATACCCAACCTTCCTTCCATTTAATGTTGCCTCAATCGCCGCTCTATGTCAGTTATCCTTCTCCTACTCACTTGATTCTATTCGGTGGCATCGTCCCCAAATTCTAAAAATGAGCCCACTCACAAAGCACTGCCAGGCGCGCCCTCCAACCTTGAAAGCTGACGAACCAACGCGCATTTCCCACGAGGTGTCCTCATGTACGTTATTCCTTGCTGTACTACCGTCAACCAACCCACAGCCCAGCACAGGTCTCCATCACCAAGGTCGAAACTCGAAGACCAATCCTGCAAGAATGATTCGCACACCAGTCAATCAGGCTCACTCTTCTCAAACGGCCTTGCCATACCCATCATCATATTTTACCACGTTCGCCCAGGTTCCCTTTGTCCTCGACATCTCCTCTACTCCCCTCCCATCTCCTCCCCCCGAACCCATTGTTCCCATTTCAAGCGAAAAATACTCAAGTCCACGTGGGATGGCCATCAATCTCCACCCCTCCATCGCATCAAACCTCATCGTTTCGCGCATCATCTCCCGACGACATGCCCTTCCACGTGGAAATGTGATCGGTGCACCTTAAATCCAGGCAGGCGCGTAATATTGATCTAATCTGCGAATCGCTCTACCTGTGTGCGTTGTGAGAGATACTGAGGAAAGAAGTATGTGCCGATCGTTAATAACAACGACGGAAGGGAAGACGCACTTCTCTCGACTCAACTCGCTCCAAGCGACGACGAGGGGAGGAAGGAAACGTACGGCAATAGCCTTCCTTCACTCACCCTCGTCAGGACCACCGCATCGCCCAATAGCGTCACCCCACCAAAGTAAAATGACTCTCAATCGACCCCAAACTCAATTTACCACGCGAGGAGTATCGAGCCACGCTACCAACAGGCGTTCGATGACATCCTCTCATCTCAGCCAATCGGGCGGATCAACAGGAACCAAAATGGCGAACACAGTCGTCCCTGCAAAGAAAAATGATCGGGAGAGGAGAGGCGAAAGGGAGGGACATGACCTATAAAAACGCGATGCAATAGGCCGAGGTGTTCCGCCTTTATGCGTCATTGAATCGAACATGGCAATACCCACCCACACATGCGAAAAGTGACACAGGACCCCAGAGAGTCGTATCGACAACCTTGCACTCTGCACTGGCTCTCTGTGTGCCAGTTGGTCGAAATGGTCTATTTGGGCCAGCCCTGGGAGGTTCAATACGACCCGAAGGAATGAAAGAAGCCACGGCGAACACAGCGCCTTTGTTTCACCTTTGGATGGCTTATTTCCTCCCCTGCACACCTTTTGCCATGCGCTTGTTTCAAGAGTTCTTCCACGCGAGTGAGAGAGCTTGACTACCACGGATTCAAGTCCGGTTGCAATGGAGATGATGATGCTGTGGGATCGGGGCCGAACATCCGTTCACATCGGCTGGAGCGTTACCGCCAGTTTTAAGCTGTATACCTATCCGCACTCCGGAGTTGACATCCTCACCTCCGTTGAACTCTTTTTGTCGTCAGAGGCCTGTCCTGGCCAAAGCGGTATAACCTGACTTCTTTACGACATGCGTTGGTCATGCTTTTTGGTGGCAATATATCCCTCGCACTACTTCAGCCTAGCAGCCACCAATAATAGCCTAGAGGCACCCCTGCGAAAATCGATATATCTTTTTTCTACCAATTATTTTCTTTATCGACCCAACAACCCTGCACCTCGCACCTTGCACCTTGCACCTTGCAAATGTTTTCGCGTTTCATCCATTAATAACTGTGATCATGACTATCTTTGGTGGTCGATCCTGCAAGGGAGGAAGGAAGCCAACCGTGAACGTCTTTGGCGATTTTGCCACGGCCTTTGTGTATATGTTAGTTAGCCTCCAGCCCCTCCCTCCCGTTCGGCATTTTGCTTGGCTGCTGTACACAAATACGCGAAGAGTCAATATGCCGTGTTAGGCGTGAACACGTTTTTGGACCTGATGAAAGCAAAAGGAGAGGGACAGAATGCCGTCTGGTGGCCCCTCTTCGAGGCGCCCTTTCGTTGCTCTCTGCTGCGAGTCATTCGTAGCCAAACGATCCTGTGTGTACTTCTCTTCCCCTCTCTCTCTTGGCGGTCGCTTAAGATACCTCGTTTCTTCACAACCATCTCTGTTCGCGGGACACTCTTTCGACTCTTCCTTCCTAAACGCTCTCCGCGGTCGGTTAGGTTTCAGCAACGTTCTTACACTGAGCTACTGGATCCGAAATCCGAATTCAATTGAGCCTACAAGGTACATACACAGTCATGCTTCCTCCAGCCTCTCCAACCAGGTGAGCGACGCGTTTCATCATCCCAGGATCGGTTTATCTACCTGAAGGAGAAGGTGCTGATGAGCTACCCCCTTCTGGAACGATACGGCAATTTGACCACCGCCCTTTGTGTATGTGTTTGCCTTGACTGACGAGCCTGGCCTGTTCCAAGATAGTCTCTTCAGCACGTGCGCGTTTTAATTCTATTATACTGTATTGGCAGGGATTTTTTTGGCACGTTATTTGTGATCGGAGGACGGTGGCGGACGGTGGCGTTCCTTCTCGAGCTTCTGTTGTTCTCCAAGTCGTAGGGATTCTAGTCGTCGGCTTCTTGTTGCCCCTTCCGACTCTCGTTGTCATTGGGCGCGTTCCCTACCCGCCTGTAGATAGGAAAAGCCCGCCCGCCCTCCCCGCGTTGCTTATATTCCCTTCCGCGCAGCGACGTACTCTACCGATTGTACCTCTAGCCCCCGCGGTAATTTGCCGCCGCCCAACCTCCTTTTCCCATTATACACGCACTTACCTCTCAACCGTCAAGCTCCGGCATCGTTTTCGTGTTTCATACCGTCAGGATCATCGTCGCACTTTTCAATCTTTTTGCTTTTGTGTACGTCTATACTATATAACCCTTGATTCATTCCCATACGACGAGAAATGGTTATCCATTCGCGCTTTTCCCCGACCGCTCATCCTCCATTCGTTCAAGTTCCCACCTGTATGGGGGGTTTGTGGCGTATGTCCTTTTGATTCGGGACTCCGAGCCTAGCCCTTGGGGTCCTCCTTTCCTTTCCTTTCGTTTGCTTGTCCTTGCATTCCAACGTCACGCGCATGACGGATCCAATGTCAAAAATATATACTGTACATTCAAGCCACTGAAATAAGGGGACAAAATTGTAAATGGACCCATGCCCAGCCTAAACCGCTTTCCTAACTATGACCACGTTTCGGCTGATGCCACAGGAAATTCAAGGCCTCCTCTCTCGATCGCACCACCCCTGCCAGCGCCAAAAAGCCCAAATGCAAAAATGCGCGATCGTGTCAAAGGGATGGGTGGGGTTTTTTCATCTCGTGCTCCCCGATGCAAAAGGCCAGAATTTCTGAAAGAGAACGAGGCCCTTGGAGAGCTTATCGAGATGGGAGTAAGGAAGCGGGAGTCGAGGGAACGTGGTGGTGGGCGAACGGCCAAGTGGGATACGTCTGAAATTCCAGACCGTGCAACTGGTGATCGAGTGTCGTTAATACCCCATTTTTTGCAGGCGGCTCTCGTAAACCACTGCTCTTGAGAGCCTTGGTTCCTTGGCTCAATCTTGAGACTCCACGTTGCGCCAAGAGCTGCTTCGCTCATTGAAGTCGTCAGTGTGTTAGAGGGAGCTCGAGGGTTGGTCGGATGAATCAAGCCTCCCATCTTGATAGCATCGGCCCATCGGACGGTGCTAATCTACGTGTGGCACCCAGGCGTGTCTGAACGTTACGATCACTCCCTTCGGGAAGGGAACTAGACTGTCCCATATGGTCTAAGGGCAAAATATCTCACATGTCCATCTCGATAGCATCGGCATCATGCAATCTAATTCGCTGATGTGGTCCCAAAACTTTCCCATCGGCTGCAGTGTACATCGAAAGAAAATAATTCTTCCGCGATGAATGAAAAAACGATCCCCCGATCACTCTAAATCGCGATAAGGAACCCCCACGCGAGGAAAGAAAACACGAGGCGCATCCCTGGATCCTGAATGTGTTTGCCGTTGGGGACTGAGTTTACCGTACCCATCTTCTGGCGCTAAACTCTTCACGGAAAATCCAATCGCACGCCCGATTCTATTGAATCTAAGGGACCTCATCGGCGGAGTAGATGGTATCGGGAGATGGGACAGACACGATGGTGCCCGATACTGCGAGAAGCCACAATGTCAACGTGTTGTTTTTCCCTACTGTCATCAAATATGACATTCCATCCTGGACCAGTGTATCGATTTGATTAGGGCATTGTCAAGACCACTCCGTTGTGAGTGTGAAGAATCAGAAAGGAAGTGGTGCCTTGATCACATTACAGCCGGCCTGGCCCAGCTGCTTTACAGCGGACGAAAGAAATAGAATAGGAGGAAATTCTGAAACAGACTAGACCAAAAAGGAACGTTCCACGCTCGGGTCATGCCGTACCCTTTACTCTCGGCCCTTGACGATGGATATAATTTAGCGTTGGCTCCTAGATGAATATCGGGTCCCTTCGGGCATGGCTCTTCAAACACCGTAGGTGGCCGGTCATCGTCAATCTACCGGATTCCTAGCTAAATATACAATCATTGGTTTGGCCAGTTCACTCTCATGCCTGGACCTGACGAAGTCTTCAAGTTGTTTACTATGCTTGGGATTGCCGAAAGAATGTGTACATCTTGAGGATTAGATCTGAATCCCGCAACCGCATATCTAAGAGCTGGAGGGAGCAGGGGGCTGTCATAGAGTTATGATTTAAACTAGGCATTGAAACCAGCCAATCTACATGGGCTACTCCGATCCCAAGGAGATCACATGTCAACTAAGAAGGCGAAATCTTGGGTCATGCGTCCAGTCCGCTGCTTGGCTGACCTGCACTAGATGTCGCTCGACTTCCACTGCCATGGAATATGAGACTTGGACACTATGTAATTCCTTTGGCTACGATTGCCACAGACATTGACAACCGGGAAGAAAGTTACGCGGATCCTGCGCTAGTTCGCCTGGCTTTCTATTAGTCCCGGCGACGCAGGCCCCAGAGCACAGACATGTCCAAAGCCACGAAGAGTGGATCCATCCAAATTGTCGATAACTTACATGCATCGCACGTGTTTCGAATCAAACTTTCGGACACATTTCGCTTCATTCCGTGTCCTCGACAAGAAAATGCCTCGCATGACGGACATATACCTGAAAACGTGGAGGACACGCTCGTGCTTGTAGGGAAATGGTTCCTGGCCAAAAGGCTACCAGCCCAGTGGGTGGATCTTCTCAATAGCAGCAATCCCGGAACTGCGGGTATCAAATGATGCAGGAGTGAAATGGCAGATCCCATGAACCAAGGGACGCTCCTCGCGGCGTTGTTCAACTGCAGAAGGCGCTTGGTTGTGATAACACCGTGCTTTGAGTGGTCCGATAAGTGGTCCGGCGAGCTAATGCGAGATACACGTACACTCTGGGAGAGATGCAGCCGCTCATACCTTCAAATCCTTGAACGCGGCGAAAATAACGATAACACATCTTAACAGTTCCCTCTTACTTCAAACCCTCTGATGATCCTCAGAAAGGATGTTTAGGGCACGCGACGCCGAGGATCTCGACGATGATCCTAGATCTACGATATGTATCTGCTATCAGCCGTGCCTAGCTTCGCTCAAGCCCGAGAGCCGTTCGTTGTTTTTCACCCTGGAAGCATACCGGGATTCATACTCATCGGAGGAGATTCTGCGGAGGGCGGTGAGAGCATGGTCAACGGAGCACTTTGTGTACGACTGCTCGAAGGTTCTGAGTCGCGGTCGCCGCCGACAAGATACATCCAATCGTAGTTGTCATGCCAAAGACATGCTTTTTCACCCCTGCTTAAGTTGAGTGGCCTGACGCGTGGCCTCCTCATTATACAGGACCATGTTGTCGAGGGTCCCTGAGGTTCAGAGTGGGGTAGGACTGATTGTATACCATGCCCTCGGGCGGGGAAAATATGTGGTATCGATCAATCCCTTGTCCATCCCAGATGGTTATTTAGAACCAACATACTGTAACCTCATTATGGTTATCAATGGTAAGCATTTAGCACGCCGTGTGCCTTGCGGAGAATGCGATGGTCGTCGGTGCAGCCACATGTGGGTTTGAAGTTTTTTAGGCGAACCTGTGCTTCCAATCCTATTGATATAAGTAGCCCGCGTTTCATTTCAACGATAAAAGTCATCGATGGACTTCGGAGGCGCGACCTGATCGTATTGGGGTTCCCTCGCCACTTCTAAACGGACCAGGCTACTTGTGAGCAATCGAGACGCCACCATTCGCCAGTATCTGATACACTTGGATAGTTCTGTGTAGATCGCGATATGGGGGTTATATATGAGAGCAGGGCTATGAGAGCAGGAGAGCAGCGATAGCGGAGGACTGCGCGTGTGTAGTTCTTTTTTTTTTCAGTGGCGAGTGGGGGCACCGATGATGGCCTTACCGCCACTGATCATATCCTTTGTGGCTTGCCGTTGCTTTCTTCTGCTAGCGGGTGACCCAGGGGATCCAATGGCCCATAGTTGTTGGAACTGCGCATCGAGTAATCGCCATCGTCTGTTCTCCACTTCCTATGCCCCAGTGATCTTGACGCGTGAGAAGAGCGTCCTGGAGACAGTGACTATTGTCGACAGACCAGTAACATCGGTTTTGTGAGGGTGACTAGGAGATGGTGGGGGTCGGTCCGGTCCCACGAAGAGGACAATTGCGATCATCGTCATTTGTAGACTAGCGCCTGAAAGCCATCCTGTAAACCATCCCCATTGGCCCAGGGAGCTATGGTGACCACTAGTGTCTCGAATGGTTGGCCCTCGCATGCCGACCAACGTATTATTGAGTGGATTCAAGCGGCTCGGGATGATCGCGAATAACATGTATGGCGCAACTAACGGGTCATGATCATCTGAAATATACAACATACAACATATTCGAGGAACTAGTAAGTGACTTCTCGTGAAGAATATGATGCGCATGGATATCAAATATTGGCCGGACACGGCGCGAGGATGGGACAAGGTACACGGTTCTTAGCTAGAGCATCTTACTGTGCGCTAGTACCGAGGAGCGAAGCGTCGTTCACAAGACACGATGTTCAAGCACCAAACCAGAATAACTATTTGGATGCGTGTCAATCTCAAAACGCCCTTCAATGCGGGGGTGATTGTGAAACTAGAACTCGCTACAATGCCCAGGAGTGTCATATATCAGCGACACGGGACGTGGATTGGTTGATCACTCCCTAATATTGTCAATCATTGTGACGAAGAGGGCTATGCTCGTAGTAGTAGAAACTCGTGGATACAGCAGTACGCACTACTCAACAGCATGGATACCAACAAGTCCTGCTCACAGTCAGCCTGATGAACATGTTCGTTCCTACTTTCGAATTACGATTCCATTCAGATCAAACCCATAGAACGCGTATAGTAGTTCTGTTTGCGCTATGATTCGTTGACATATTGTTTCAAGGCATCAGATACCTGATCCGTAGTGCGGAAACTAACCCTCGACTACACGTAGAAAGGTTCCGTAATCGTGTAGAGATCTGAAGAAGCCGAGACATATCTACGGCCTGTTAGATAGCTTCTCCAGTCAGTAAATCTGAAGTCGTATTCCTGAGCAGCTTCGCTAAACCCCTTATGCTAGACTGCTTGGGTAGGTCTTTGCATAATCGAGCAATTTGTGTGCAGCAAACACAGCAGCAGACGCTTCGAAAGTAGAGATACAACCTGTACAATCATGCTGGAACTTCCTAACACCGGCTACGAGGAGACGAATATGTACCAAGAAATCGTGGAGCGAGCATAGTAAGACGGGATTCAATCGTAAGTCCGTCGTCTCACATCTGACTGGAACGCCCCCGCTCCTACGCTTCCAGAATCTGGCGCATGCCGTTCTCAGCATTCCTCTTTCTTACATGTTTCAGAGCTCATAACTGGGATGGTTTTCTCAGCGCCGGATGGGACTGGCGTCACCCTCAGCTCGCTCTTCTACACAAAGGAAGGCGATAACCAGCGCTTTGGTGGGAGCGGTGGCCAGGTTCATTGTACATAGCATTCAAACGTGATTCATCCTGTTACTTGGTTGCATGAGGCATCCAGGGTAGCTCTGGTAGGTAAAATACTTTCCTCGTTGTTGCACATGTTATGACACGTTTATGGACAGCAGTTATCACTGTTGAACGGACTACTCTCGTCTATACTAGTAAGCGTTTATTGTTAGCGGTCCGTTATCGTCCTCCACTGACCAATGTGTATCATGGTAGGCTCGTACCTAACCCCGGATGTCCTGCAGAGCCTGAACACCTCACTTAAACGAAGCCAACCCCTTCACGAATACATGAGTACACAACTGTGAAGAGAGGCCGTGGATTGGGGGGGCATGCATGTGTGTGACGGTGGCGTCGGACGGTCTTCGGCTGAAGTGAGAACGTTCCCTGCTGTTCCTCTCCCGCCTCACTTTCCACCAGTCCCTCTCCGTCTCCTCGCCCGCCCGCCCCGGCTTCAAAGCCTCAAGATCCGTTCTTTGACTCGTTCACATCAGACCTCTTTGCCTTCACTCGGACGTATATTTCTCGGTGCCGGTCTATTGCTTTTCTTTTGATCATGACTGAGTCGAAGTCTAAGGTCTCCACATCGCCTACTCTTATTGGAGATCTGCCGCGAGCAGAGAATGAGGCTCTGAAAGCCTTTATTGAGATACAAAACAATACGTATGAAAACAAATCACTTGGGAAGCAGAAACAGGTTGAGGAGGCGTATCCTTGTGATTGCCGTTACCGACCGGGAGAAGGTGGGTTATGGCGAACCTATGTCGGTTTGATGTTGACCCGCTCAACGGCATACCTTTGATCTCGGACAACAGAACTAAACTCACATACCGCCTGTGGAGAGAATGCGGACTGCATCAACAGGTTGACGCAGACCGAATGTACAGACGAGTGTCGGTCCAAATCGCACTGCCAAAATCAGCGGTAAAGACGAGACGTTTCTTCTCAAGTATATATACGCAGATTAATGTTATCTCTCCTGATGCAGATTTCAGCGGAAACAGTATGCGCCAATTGAGATTGTTCAAACTGAGCACAAAGGATTTGGGCTTCGGGCAGGTGGCAAGATCAGTCGGCAAGTCAACCACCTCATAGACTTCCCCTAGTAAAGCAATGTATGTAACTGAGACGTACTAACTATAGGAATGACATGATATACGAATATATCGGCGAGGTCGTTACGGAGCACACGCTGCTACGAAGAATGCGCGCATACAACGATGAAGGCATCCAACATTTTTATTTCATGATGCTACAGAAAGGCGAGGTCCGTATTGCAGAAGAGTTAGATTGCTAGATCGTATCTGATTTCGAAGCGATATACAGTTCATCGATGCGACGAAAAAGGGAGGGATTGGTCGATTCGCCAATCACAGCTGCAACCCAAACTGCTATGTCGCTAAATGGGTCGTTGGAAATCGCATCCGGATGGCTATTTTTGCCAAGAGGAACATTATACAGGACGAGGAGTTGACGTTCAACTATAACGTGGACAGATATGGGTGAATGATCTTTTTGGAAACTCTGAACCAAACGAACGGGCCAGAATACTAACATTAGATCGAACGGATTACAGAAACGATGCTCAAGTATGTCACTGTGGGGAAGCCAACTGTGTTGGATTCATTGGGGGCAAAACTCAGACGGAAGTCGCCACCATGGATGATGTATTCCTTGACGGTACGAAGTTTAGTTGTTTCTAAACTTGGACACTGTTCTGACATTCTCTATATCGTGGTAGCCCTTGGCCTTGATGACGATGAGATCCGTGCATTAAGCATCAACATCCCGAAGAAGGTCAAGAAGGGGAAGAAGGGCGCCGCTGCACCACCAACCACCACTAACCTGGAGGAAGAGGAACTCAAATTCTCCGTCAAGCCTCTCAAGGTTGAGCAGGTGGCTCCGCTTCTCATTGCTATCCGGAAGGCCATGGGCACCACTCGACCCATGTTGGTCAAGCTTCTTGGCCGACTGCAGGTTGGTGTTGACATTTGAAAGCCGTGGCATCTTCGTTCCTAATAAAAGGTGTTTGATTCGTATGATAGCTTACAGAGGACCTGCCGTCATTGCGCCAATTCCTTCGACTCCGTGGATTGGGTCTTTTGGCGGAGATCCTAGAGGAAAGTTTCGAAGACACTGAAATTTCAACGCTGGTGAGAACGAAGGTGACACTTTCACGATACAAGGCTGAGTTAGAGAACGGGTGTTAGATTCTGCAAAGTATACAAAACTTACCCATGACCAACCGGATCAAGATCGAGGACATGAAGTTGGAAGACAAGATCCAGCCTTATACAGAGTCCGAAGACGAGTCGTTGAAAGCGATGTCGACAGAAGTGCGCCTCTCTGTCGTTTTGGGCGTACTGTCAGAGACCATACTCACGATCTTTGCTCGGTTCTATCTATAGATGCTTGAGAAATGGTCTCAACTCGAGAAGGGCTTCCGGATACCTCGCAAGACGGCAGACGACGATGACGTCCCTACTATTGTGCACTACACCTTAGATGACGAAGAAGCGAGCCGACCTCGAAAGAAACCTCGAGTGGCTACTTTCATCTTTGATCTCCCTCCGGCACCTGTGGCTTCTGCCTCCAGTTCCGTCTCTGCCCCTACGCCAGTTGCGACGTCCACGGCTCCAATGCGTTGGCCAGAGCCTATGCGTCCGGCATGGACAGAGCCGTCGCAGACGCAACTGGACGCAATCATTGCGCGAGCAGCTGAGACTGCGGCAGCAGAAGAGGCAGCAGCAGCATCCTCTTCCAGTACTGCACCCAACAAGGAGAAAAAGCACCGGTCTTCTTCTGACAAATCGAAGAGCAAGAATACGGAGGCCTTGAAAGAAAAACAGTTGAAGAAGCTAATTGGTAGCGTGATCGTTAAATCTGCGAGCAAGTACGCCAAGCAGTTAGGACGTGATGCGTTCAAGAAGTACGCCGAGGAGGTCAGTTTATCGGTCTATTGTGCATAACCTTCTGAGCGCGCTGACTGATCCTACTCCCATCCTCTAGTGTACTGTGACAATCGCCGAAAAGGAGAAGAAGTCTTCAACGTATGCCACAGCCAAGCTCGACAAACTGTCTGATGAAAAACAAGCCAAGATAAAGAAATTCACCAAAGACTTCTTCACGAAAGCCGTCCATAAAATGGAGAAAAAGAAGGCATCTCGACTTCCTCATTCGCCATCGAAATCATCGCTATCATCGACGATTGATCCACGTCGCTCCTCTGTGGCGGCGACAGCCAGCTCGAGCTCCGTCACACTTCCGTGCGCCGAGACTACGCCACCCTCTCCGAGTACCGAGCGCCATGATGAAAGCCAACCAGATGGCGAGGCGTTTGTTGAAGACCTCGTGGATCAAATGTTTGGGGAAGATGAGGTGGACGAGGAGGAGACTCTGAAAGCCGATCAAACCCCAGATGGCGATATGGATGTTGATGGTGACCAGTTAAAGATGGGGACAGTGGAGAACACACCAGTCGGTGATGGTAGCGAACCTGACGATCAGAGTCAGTGTGTGAAGATGGAGCAGGATTTGGTGGACCTGATGCCTCGAGTCTCATGATCATTCGATGTCGACTGCCATGGAACTTCATATCGCTATCTTTACTTATTGTCGTAGGCAGTAATATCATGTTCTAATCTTCGTCCCCGTCTCGAGTGTCGTGCCGTGAGGCGCCAAAGATAGGGGGTTTCGTGGATTTACGATTCAGATCTCATCCGTCCGCGGGATTCGTCCTTTTTAATGTTCCAGGTCCAATCGTATAGGCAGGGATCCTGAGAGAGGGCAATTGGTGGTGTGGCTGGAACAGCGTGTACGTAGTAACTCCAAACAATCTGTCACACTGATATTGTATGCAATTGGCTCTAAAAACGAAAACCACAAAAGAAAGGGGCACTTGGATAGCATCCTTGAGATGCACTGAAATGGGATAATGATGAGGGGAAACAGTTAAGAGATGATGTGGTGGTCTGAATCAGTGAATGCATGTGAAGCGAGAAAGAGCTACGCGGGAATCAAGAGAAATGAGGAAAGGGTCAGTTCGTGACGGTCGTCACGAAGTATAAAATGGGATGTGGCTCCATGTGGAGGGGTAAGTCCTGAGAAAGAAGAAGAATTGTAGCAGGGATCCGACCAAGGGAATTATCCTTGCGTTTGTGTCGCAACCTTGATCATCTGCATTATGGAGCATTAGT
This sequence comes from Tulasnella sp. JGI-2019a, assembly GCA_019633535.1. Lineage (NCBI taxonomy): Eukaryota > Fungi > Basidiomycota > Agaricomycetes > Cantharellales > Tulasnellaceae > Tulasnella sp. JGI-2019a. The sequence goes on from WSUE01000031.1 coordinate 32,527, forward strand.
TGGCGTCAAACCCCGAAAACATAATGGCACGACGAACCTCTTTTGCCCACTTCAAGGTCTTCTTCGTGTCCGCAGAGTAGCCACGACCTTTGATCTTGATCGCGTTCAGTATCCATTCCTGCATGAGCGAATCACGGAGCTCTCCTCCCCGGAAAGCGTCTGCTAGGTCACCAATTAGACCAACGGACAGCTTGACAAGCGTTTCAGTCCTTTCTTCGTCGGTTAGGGATCTTTGCAGCAACTCGAGGATCGAAGGAACATAAGGCTTGATCGCTTGGCCTGGGATTGTTCGGTCAGGGTTAGATACGTATATGGCCCATATCGTGAACGAGTAACGAACCTTTTCCGCCAGACTTGAGAGCCGTAATGATGCCAACATATGCTTCCACAATGCCTTCTCTGAGCGATTGCACGTAGTCAATCAAATCATAATCAGTCTGGATTGAGGTAGTCCAATGATTTTCGATCAGATCACAACCAACGAGAGAGCTGCGCCAAGACTCACATCATCTGCAGTCAGCTCGCCCGCAATTTTCAGGACACCCATTGTGTGCTCGAGATATGGCTCGAACTTGGCACCAATAGCGAGGGCAATGTCCCCAAAGCACGCAAGCACTGAGATCTTCACGGTTCGGTTTAATGTCGTGCTCTGTAGGGTCTGCAGCAGCGCGCCCATAAACCCTTGCGAGTAGGTTTCTGTCGAATCACCTAGGGCACGACAGATGTCGCCGATGACACCAACCGCGACCGTGCAGAGTTGCGAGTCCTCTTGAGTTTGGAGGGCGTGCAGAAGCGGCTCAAGGAACGGATTGACGTAAGGTTGGATGGCCTGTTCGATGGCTACGGTATGTCAGACGAATATCGAAGACATAATGACGGAGGATAGTCACCTGAGGCCATGGTCCCCACAACAAGGAAACCATCTTCCAGCGTCGTCGATTGTTTCCCGGAAGACTTGATTAAAGCGAGTGCGTCGCTCATGATGCGATCGGTTAAAGGTTTGATATCTTCACCAAGCTTCCGGATGACGCTCTAGAACCGAACTGTCTCAGCTATCCGAAAAGTGGGGCCTGGAATAAAGGCGACCCACGATAATTATACTGCAGAAATTACTCTGTAGTTCGTTCCAGTTCGTCCGGTCGTCTACACCCAGCAATTCACTCTGAAAATACAAGTTTGTCAGGCGTGTATAGTTGTATATAACCGAGAATTGCTTGCCTGCATGCCAAGAAGATGTTCCTGTCGTCCCAATATTGCTAGCGTGATCGCAGAAACAGCCTGGAGCGAGTCGATCGGAGCCTGTGTAACGTATGCCGCCAGGGCTTCATAAGCTGAGGTACGATAGTTCGCTTCGTTCGTGGGCCTGGAGATTAACCATATTAGGATGGTTGTAGTCCAAACGCGGGACTGGAGACTCACTTCTCGGTTGCACGCATCAACGCCGCAACAATCGTTTGATAGTACGCAGACAAGGGGCCGGTTTGTGGTGAGACACCCTCCTCAGAGTACCCGTGGAGTTGGTCTACCAAGTTCATGAGAGACCACGAGCAATTGGCAGAGATTCTGGGCTTGTCGTCAATACCAGCAACGAGAACGGATATCAGGCCATGCAATTGCGCTTCCGATTTCAGCGACGTCGCCATCAAGTCACATATGCAGCCAAGCGTCCATGCTGTGGTATCCTTGACGTTAATATTTTCGTCATTCATCATTGGCAGGAGGATCGGGAGTGCTTGGTTGACCAATGTTTCCAGGGCTGTGGGATCCGGTCCGTCAAGGATAGAGCCGAACGCCATCACGGCCGCCTCACGCTGGTGCCAGTCTTGCGCCTTGATGTTGCTCTCGATGAACGGAATGACCGGAGGTACGATGACATCGCCGACCGCTCGTGCCAGAAGGCTCAAGCAGGTGCCCGCTGCCATCGAAATGTTCCACTCATCCTCCTCGGCATCCTCTTCTTGCCGCGTCAGAAGCTGGAGAACGATCGGCAAGATTTCAGGTAAGGCAGTCTTTGCGAAGTACTTGCTCTCTCTTGCAGGGGGTTCGCCATACTCTTCAGCTGCCTGAAGAAACCACAAGTGCTCAGCGCTGATATCGAAAGTTTATTCGATTTTTCCGTACCTCAGCGGCCTCCACGGCGAGTTCGATCTCTTCCTCGCATACCGTTGACCAGAACTCAATTGCCTGCAATGCCACCGCCTCCTCCTCGTTCTTCATGCCTAAAGAAGTCAACTAAGGGAAGAGTCAGGCCAATTCGTCATGCATCCCATCCGAAGAACCTACACCAAATAATGCACGCTCCATGTAGAAGCCCATCTTGTCGTAGTAAAGTCCCATGATCCGGACGAGGCATTCGAATGCCGCCACCTGTACTTCAGTCGCGGGGAACTGCGTGGCTTCACAGACGACTTGCATGAGATAATTCCGTTCTCCCTAAATATAAATGAGCTGGGGCAGGCATCCATGGGTTATACAAGACAGGGGCACGAACCTCATTCTCCATGTTCTCTCGTACAAATTCCAGAGAATTGTAGAGCGCGCGTAATGCGGCAAGTTTTACGTCCTTATTGGTTTCGTCCTGTCGTGCGCCCTGAACCACCGCAGTCAAGATCTCGTTCGACTGCGCCTCGAGCACTTCAGGTTTCTACACGAGGAGAGAGACTTCGGACACGGAGAAAATAAAGATATAAATGAGCAGAACATACCACACTTTCACAAATGTACCCGATTGTTTGCAATGTCGCGACCTTTAGCGTTACGTTTGTTGTCTGGCTGACGAATCCGAGGAGAGTCTGCACGAGATCTGGCCATTGCCCAACTGCAAGCTCAATATTCGCTATCGAAGAAATGACTTGCCCAGCGTCGAGCGCTATCTTGACCTGCGGTGAAGCAAGGGTCTGTAAAAGTTGCTGCTTGACGGCGGCCCTGACGTCGCCTTGAGACAACCATCGTTGAGTGTATTCATTTTGACGAGTGAAATCCTATAAAGGATGACAATATATGCTTAGTAGCCAATCCCACAAGGACCAGGATGGTGCATACTGACTCGGCTGGATAAGCTGTTCTTGACTGCAATGCCGGCGGCGGTCCTGATGTGGGCTGGGCTCGACTCGTCTGCCAAGGTGTTGGTGAGATGACTGACATAGGCGCTCTAGGAATAGGAGGGTGTGATGTTACTACCGAACGGCGGCATCGCAAGCGGCGGAAGTCAAGATCGGGGGTACGCACGTAATCCTGTCGCGCCGCGTTCTCCAACTGGGTAGTCGCATTCTGGCGAGTAGCAGCATCTATGATTGAAATTCGTCTTTGAAAATGAGTGTTTTAGCTAAAGGGCTGCGACATACCTGGTGATAGCGAGTTGGCTAAAAGCTCGTTGGCGTTCATTGTGGTTACAGTCTCAAAGGCAGTTGGGATCTAGACTGAAAAAAAATGAGGAATCACGAGATTGAGATGCTAGACGCGTTAAACAGCGAGCGTTATAGTGTGGCTCACTATTGGTGGGTAAAGTGGTAACCTCGAGCTTTGAGACGCGCTGGTTATGTATAAAGAACGAGGGGACAAGCTGGGCGGAAGGGTTCGAAACGAACATACACGTGAGTCAAGAACGCATATACATCTGCTCGCCCGTCTTGTTGTTGCTCACCTCGTTCTAAGACGCCATGATACACAGTCATTACCTTTTCCTATATTCTATTCATGGATTTACTTGCATATTTCAAAGCTCGAGCGCCTTGCGGCCCACACTGGAGGCCAAGGGTGGAGGTTCTCATCATTTCATCTAAGTGCTGCGCCTCCAACAGGCTGTTGACCTGGGGATGATACGACTGCAGCCAGATCTTCAGGAGCCTAGACCATTCGCTTCTCTATTTGATAATAGTATCCTGATATGTGGCCCATCCACACCTGTTCTGCTACTCTTCTCAATCGTGGTCTTGAATATTGGTCGCAGCTCTCCCTACAATTCAAGGATCGCTTCATGAAGCGCTATAACAGAATGATCCTATTCATCGAATGCGTTCAACAATTCCTACTACGACAGATATATTAGTGCGGGACCGACGGCATCTTGTGCCTCTGAATTGTATGCGGAAAACTGGGTTGCTGGTGCATACAAAGGATAAGTATTTTTACATATCTTTCATATGGTTTCATACACACTGCTATATCTACGAGCTGATTGAGAGGATGCTGTTAGACAACGAAGCATGTTTCGGATCTCCTCAAATTGCTTACAAGTATAAATAAGTACATGAGGGAAACTGTTACAAGGGCAGGAATACATTCCATGGAAAGTTGTGGTAGAAAGTTCAGAGGGTAGTAAAGTCACAGAGGATAATCATGCTAAATGAAGACAAAGCACCACGCGGGTCGTGTTTTGAGTGAAACCAACGATAGTTGTTCTCGTCACCAATACTTGTCAGACGTCGTCGGATGCCAACGGGTTGAATCGGGTGCTATTAGGCGCCACCGAGTCGGATCAGGTGCACTCAGACGCCACTGGATAGAATCGAATGCCTTGGGGAATGTCTTTGGATACCATGTGATGGAGTCGGATGGTATCCACGGATACAGAAGGCTAGACCCAGTTCCAACCTCTGGCATCCGAATCCGAGGGATCTTCTGAACAACACGATCGACCAGGAGCCCCAACATCGCCAGATGCGAGTCTAACGCAGCGTGTCCTTCGTCTTGATCCTTAACGATCCTACCCAATTGGTTCTCCATCAACCATTCGTAGGCTTTCTGAACCTGGGGTGCTTTCTTGCCTATCTCGTCGTCGCCTGTGATCTCCATGACTTTAGAGAGTGCGATGAGGCCGAATGAGACGACCTCAGCATCGTTGTGCTTCGTTGAAGCCGCCCATTGAGTGTATGTTTCAAAGGCTGTCGGATCTCGGAGAGTACGTTCGAGCTGGACAGAGAGTGTTGGATCTCCGCCAGCGCACTGCGAGGTGTAATGAAAGCGCTCCAGGAACGCCTTATATTGTGACGTGGATGTGATCTCTTCTTCAAACTTGCCGCCATCAGGTATACCTCCAAACGCAGCCGTGACATCAGCTTTTAGGTCGTTGGTGAATGGTTGGTTACTGTTAGGTGCCGATACATCCTATTAATGGGTAAAACATCGTATGAGTAATAGACAACGGAAGTGAGGCAACCAAACGATATACCAGTTGGAATCGCGCGCCGCACCATACACTGGTAATAATGTGATCACCGATCGTGTCGAACAAGGCCAGGTAGGAATCGATAGCCACTTGATCATTTGGATTAAAGTTAGGTAGGTTCGCGATCCTAGCCTTGAGTGACGATCTATCAATCCTGTCGCTCCAGCTCCAGTCACGGAGCCGGGCCTGATATTGTGTATCTACAAATCCGAATAGAGCGTATTGACGATCGGGATAAAAGCGATGCTTGAACCAGAGAGGGACACCAGACAATGGGGAAAGCATTTCGGTCGTGATGCGGCCGCCTTGGAGGGCTTTCGACGCCGTGTCGCCATCGTTATACGTGGCGAAAGCGGCTTTGGGGAATCTTCATAAGTGCCAGGGAATCACATGGGAGTCCAGTATCGACCTACTGCAGGATCCTGTGATCGCGGGAGAGATGGCGACATTATTCGGCACCTCAACTTTCGTTCCGTTGACTTCGGTCGTCGTCGTCTTGGGATCCAACGTGATAGTGCGACTCGCCCTTCGGACGGCATCTGCGACCTACGAACGACGCCCATCAGCTCGCCTCAAAAGGAGCACGATGACTACCACTTGCGATGTTCAGATCAATTGATCGGAGGTTGGTGAGGTTGAGGCCATATCCAAGAAAGTCGCTGAATCCAAGCCGGGGACGAAGAGACGAGAGATTGGTGCTATCAACGTGATTCATCGTGAAGAACGGGGGCTGGTGGCAAACTCGAGGATACTTATACTCTAGTCGCAGCACGTCCGGATCTCAGTTTGCGCAAGGCTAACGTTCGGCAGAGGTGTTTTGGAGGGGAGTGTTGGAAAATGCGAAGTTGCCAGGCACGCTTCGAGAGCTCCCCGATTCTTCTCGCCGAATGATGACATATACACCGCTTCCCACAACAGGACTCTCAATAGGCCCGTATCCCTAGAGATTTTTTAAACTCAAGCACGTTCATATAGATACGGGCCTCATGTTTGCTTATCTTATCAAAACCCGGTCCAACCGTTTCAGGCTCATCGCCCACGTTATACCATGGGGACGCGCCGCCGCCGTAAAACCAGGAGCTACTACTCAAACCGTATTGCTGTCATTGCCAACTTCATCCCATGCCGTCAACCCCCAAGAAAGATTCGAAGCAAAATGCCTACGTCTTACTTCAGGAATATCTAAAGTTCAGATTCTTTTTATGTCAACCCCACCAACTGTGCAATCTCTTGCGTATAGAATCTCTTGCTCCGGTGTTCAGCCGAGAACCACCGAATATCGGAAGAATTCTTGTAGCTCTTCCTCTTGCGCACGTCTCTCCCAGTCCGGAATTGGCTACCGAATTGGCCGAGGACTATTGCTGTACCCACCATATCATTGTCACCCAAAACTGAGCCAGACACAATCGTATTTTAGGAGTCATCGAAATCTTGAATCGTCGTGACGATAAATCTGGCGGGAATGGCCTCGGACGAGAACAGATGGCGAGCTTGAACCGCTTTGACGATAGAAAGGATTAAACGGCGGTACGATTAAAGCCACATAGGGGTTGAGAGTCTTCATGGTGCAGTTTGGCTGCGCGGCCAGTTAAATGAATCATGCGACTCGAGCCGTGGTTTCCTCATATCCTCAATGAAGCTCGGGGAGCTTCGCTCACAGACCGGATCTATACACACAACCTCGCAGTCAAATATCAGAGTCGATGGAGGGTGAAATGGGAGGGTACGATTTAAACAACACATGTGGACCTTAGCCTTGACCATAAGGGATTCCATCCGCTTTGGCTCTCAGTCTAATAATCCGATCGCTGTTAAGAAGGGACATAAAATCGCGATGAGCATCGGGTAGCATCGATATGAAGATGGCCGAGGAAAAAACGTACCGATTTAGTTTCTTCACCTGCTTGTGAGTATAAGCTCGCTCTGCTGGTCCCATCTCTCCCCAGTTAGGGATCCTTCCCAAGCTCTATGCACAAGAGATTATTTTCTTTTCAGGCTTTACGAGACACGAGACGAGCCCACCCCATCACTGTTTATGACGATCGGACCCAGGGTCTCCAGCTGGGCTTGCTCATCGCCAATGTTTATGCCGGTTTTTGCACCTGAAGGGGTCTCTGGTATGAGCTTTTGTGCTTCGGCTACTGGCTTAGGATCTGTTGGTGCATCAGACGAGGGAACCGTGTCGGAGCTCGAAGTTGACGGCGCTGGCGAGAGATTTGTAAGTCCGTTGTATTCGGGATGAGAGAAAGGCTGTATCGCCCTTTGAACCTCACCTTTCTTGGATGAAGAGGGGACCTTCACTGTATGTCTCGGTGCTGGGATTACGAAGTCGAATACTGCGACAACTGGGTGGAAAAGCGTCGACACGAATGATTGCACACTACTGCTGCCTGGCTGAGCCCCAGGGGAGTACGTCCAAGCAGCCGCCAGCGCCAAAGCTAGCGCGGCAAACAGAGTAAATCGTCCAGGCATACGTGGAGGTGGTAGAAGGGATGAGAGGACAGTTTCATGCCAGTGGAAGTAGACGTGTTCGTGCCACGATTATCTCATCACCGAAGATTCGCCGAAGGGGAGCCGCCGTACATGACACCTCTATGCTGATAGTTTTCAGTTTATTGCGTAGAAACCCAAACACACTACTCACGTATATCAGCTGGGGGGGTTCAGCTGAAGAATGAGTTATTCAAAGTACCGATGACCATTCGAAAATCATTATAGCACTCCTTCCTACTTCCTTCAAAATGCAAGATTTTCAGCCACTGAGCATGGCGACTTGCTATAGTATCTTATCAACAGCCTCCATCTTATCTATCCGGATCTGCTTCTACAGACTCATCCTTGAGCTTCTGTTCTTCGTTGGCCAACCTAATCCTGGATTACAGACGGATCACATACAGCATTTTCGTCAGTATATTTGTCTGGAGTTAAATACGGGGAATGCACTCAACTTATTACGAGCGTTCAAGATACGAAACGTTCTTTCCCTCTCGATATCGGATAGGTTTTCCCAGTTGGATATTCTTGAGAGCGTCTGTTTCCCCATGAGAATGCGAGGTTGCACGGCCCATGATTAAAGTTGAATATGGTTCCGCGTAGGGAAAGATGTAAATTACAGGTGATCAATAGCCTTGTCCTCTCGCAGAATAATGGGTTGATCACTCACCCCATCAGAGTTGACGACAAGGGGGCCCAGCTTATCGAACTTGAATGTCGTTCCTAAGTTAAGAACTTCGGCAGCGTCGCTGCTTGAGGCTGACTTGGGTTCAGGTGCAGGCAGGGCTAGTGGCATTTTGACCGTGTCTACGGGATTAGTCTCCGCTTTGGGGGCCTGAGATGACATATGGTCAAGTAGATTAAGTAGCAAGGTTGGAGTGTAGCGATCTCTCGGCAGCAGGACGTATATAATACACGGACGTTATATACGTGCGGGTAGATAGTGGAGAAGAAAGTACCAGAAACTCCGAGACGGAACTGAAGCGGAGGCCATGTTTTGGCTCACCTGCCTTCATGCAAGACCAACTTACAGCTTTCTCTTGGCGGGCGTTGACCCGGGTAACCTGTGCGGACGTGCGGCACCTGGATTGATGTTCTTCCAATAGATACTGTGGTGATCTTTGTATGCTTGTGTATCACCCCGAAGTCAGCCCTACCCTATCAACGCATGCATGTGGATAGCCACGATGGGTTTGAACCTCCTGTCAGAAACACCCAGTTGAATCTTGATGTCCAGACTGTTATCCTATGGCGCCTAAAGATGGCGAACACGGTCTTGACGCTGTTCTTGTACCCCGAGGTTGCCGGCGGCGAACCGCTATCCCATGCCGTTGAGTGCCGCCTCCGCATTAATACGTTTCATCAAGGAATTCAACATTCGTGTCCTACCGGCCTATAAGAACCAGCCGATTTCGACTTCGAAAGACGGTAGCCAACATGTCAAACTCCCGTCACCCTCCCGCTTCAGCCAAGGATATGGAACTCTTCAAGTGTATTTCTGTGCCTCGAGGCTCTCATAAGGATCTATATGTGCTACAGTCGCTCCGCATGGTTATGATCCATAATGGTGAGCTCATACGTCCCCTTATTGCATGACCGCCAAACATGGCTAATGAGGTCCGAACCCTTGCTCGGATTTACAGTCTTCATTCGGGGATACAATTCTATCCTTTACTACTCAGCACATGTCGATCCGAATAATATAAAGCGTGTCCGGTCGTTCATTCGGTATTGCGAGCTGGTGGTGAGCACAAGTCCCCTGTTACGTCCTAAATTATATGTGATCCTAAATTATATGAGCACTCCTCATCAATCTTTAGAATACAATCCTGCATCATCATCATGGGATCGAGGAAGGATCCTACTTTCCGTGGCTTGAAGAAAGACTAGGAGCGGGCAGTATGTCAGAGAACGTCGGGGGTCATCACTCGTTCGAGCCAGCCTTCAAAGTTTTCGAGGAGCTGGTGACATCCATCCGAGACAAAGGGGCGCCGTTCGTTCCAGATGAGTTCCGGACGATCATCTACGCATTCATGGCTCCTTTAGTTGAGCATCTCAAGGCTGAGATCGAGACACTTCGCCCGGAGAAGGTTAAGCATATTCCCGAGAAGGATATGCGGAAGATGGAGGCGGATACAGAAAAGCTAGCTAAGAAGGCTGGCTCCTTGATGACAAGTCTTCAATTCGTAACGGTCAATGGCGACTTCAAATACGGGAGGTGGTGAGTCATATCGATATTCGTAGTCGTATTGTCACATCTTCTAACCCAAAATTATCCATCTTCAAAGGTTTCCCCCGGTACGCTTCTTCCCTTGATCAAATACCCCAAACCTTATGAAAGCCTAAAGCGTTTTTACTTCATTTGCAGGTACCTGCGCCGATCAGATGGATCTGCATGAACATCACCTATCCCTTCAACTCCGACCTTTGGGCTTTTGGTTCCTGCACAAAGAAGCGCATCAAGCCGGAGTTTGCCGCTTATGAGCCAGAGTTGGAACCAGAACGCGCGTGAGGGAAGACTCAAGTCTGATTGGGGAATGCGTATTAGACTTTCAATTGGAACGGATGTTCGAGTCGATCACATGCAATTTCGCCCGAAGTTCGTGACCTTCGAACGGATCGCACCGATAGGTGATCCATGATAAACGCACCAACCGCTAACCCCGGGCATGGGGAAAGACGCCTAACCTGTAATTCAACGTGAAATAACTTAGCTAATAGCAAACCCGTAAAACGTGGTAATCAACATAGGAGGCATGTAACTCACGGGGTTCAGCTTGCTACCGAGAGGTACTTCCGCTTAGCATCTTTTGCGCCCATTTCTTGAATGTAGGAAGATTAGTCTCGGGTTGCGGCGCGTTCTGCGGGTGTTGTGGCGGAGGCAGTGTGGGCCGATACCGGACTGGTGGTCGAGGTCGCGGGGGCGATATTGACTGTCGCCGCTCATGTGGTGGAGACTGGGGTAACAGACGCTGCTGCTGTCGTGTCGGAGACGATATTGACCGCTGGCGCGCTGGTCGTGGAGGTCGCGATGGCTGATACTGCTGTTGGAGAGGAGGTGATATTGACCGCTGCCGCGCTGCTCGTGCAGGTCGTGATAGCTGATATTGCTGTTGGAGAGGAGGCGATATTGACCGCTGACGCTGCTGTCGGAGAGGAGGCGATATTGACTGCTGACGCTGCTGTTGGAGAGGAGGCGATATTGACCGCTGCCGCGCTGGTCGCGATAGCTGATGCTGCTGTTGGAGAGGAGGTGATATTGACCGCTGCCGCGCTGCTCGTGCAGGTCGTGATAGCTGATATTGCTGTTGGAG